>CAMZMU010000035.1:49105096-49274516 GCA_947311845.1 Poa pratensis
ATTCAAAGGAATCAATGATTTTTGGAAAAACCCTTTTTTTAAAACAATGAAAAACTATTTTGCCACCCTATGTAGAAATATAGGGTAGTTATTTTACAACTATAGGATGGGAAAAACAATGTTTACTCAAAACCCCTTTGAAAGTACTTGAATGAAGGTGAAGTACCGAAAGGTCGGTATGAAGGTGAAGAACCAGAGAATGGTGTTGTTTCTGGAAAGAAAAATGCACATTGTGTCCTTGTACTTACATCCCCAGCCAAAAATCTGTGCGACCACATTTACCCACATATGGGCAAGGGCGTAGTCATATAATTTGCTCGTGTTAGTACTGGATGCCTCAATAACGAGGAGAACCTCGTTCCATGAGGGGATGGTCTGAGGACCTACCCCCTGACCTGGGTCCTCTTCATTGAAGTCTACCGGAAGCCGGTATGAGCGTGTCGGAGGAAGAGGATTGAAGGGCTCCCTTGGGTCCGCCGGGCAGAACTACGAGTCCCCACACTTAGTTTCTGAGGATTTGAGTGTCGGTGGAAAGTGTCGTAGCGGCAGGGTCCTGTACTAGCATGAGCAAAGGACAGGCTATGGCCGGGAACTCAACTTCGCATACCTCCGGTATGGCGGGACGTGGCTGACACGATGAGTGACCGGATGGGTGTGGGAAAAGCGTGCTACCTCTGCAGAGGGTAAAACTATTCGAATAGCCGAGTCCTCGGATATGGACAGTTGGGAAGAACTACTAAGGCCATGTGCAAGTTTTATAAAGTGTTGAGTTTGAAAGGAAACTGAGATGGAAAAGGTTGCTTACCTGTACCAATGAGTTGGTGTAAGGTGGTGAAGGGTTTGGAACCCTGATTGAGATTTGGTCGGACCGGGAAGGATTTTTCGAGAAAAATAGCTAAAGTGGTGTTTTCTCAAAGGATGGTTATAAACTTCGTCTCACCCCTTTCCAGTAAGGATTTGAGAGTTTTCACATAAAAGTTGTTAAAAAAAATAAAACTAGTTAGTGCTTACTCTAGTTGGGGTAGTTTGCGAGTACAATCAAATGTACTCATATTGGTTTCGTCCCTGGCTATTGTCTTAGCCAGATTTCGAGGAACCCTACGTTGAAGAGGAGTTTGGCGACGTCTATGCGAACTGAGATCTTCATAAGTCAGCTGCCTGTCGGGTGTTGTTAGGATGGATTAGCCCTACTACCGTAGCTTCCGCTGAATAAAGATGATTTGGCCCTTGAAGGCACCTATGTATAATTAGGCCTGTATGGCCAGGTTTGTAAGACTTTAAACTCGGTATTGTATGGATGTAAACTTTGATATTCAGTTCGGATTATGTGCAACGACAGACTGATCACGGGATCGTTGTGTTAAGCATAATCGGGTATTTCGGACGGCTAGTCCGGGGTCCCCACAATAGGCCTAAGGATTCAAATTATTTGAAACAAATACGCTATCTAGCTAGCCTTCGACATGGGTCTTCAAGTTTGTCTTCTTGGCACTTTCCCCTCCCCTTCCTGCTACAGTGCAGAAGGGCGATTTTTCTGGAATCGCCTGGTCGCCCCGCTCTCGCCGCCGCAGATCCGCGGGATCTCTCTCCCTCGTCCGCTCCGGCGGCGGGTGGATGGGGGATCCCCGGACCTCCTCGTGTACATAGAGTAGGGGTGAGTGGGTTCCCGCTGGCGGCGCTGTGGAGGCGGTGGTGCGGTTGGTGGGTTGTTTGGTGTTGGCGGCCGTCCTCTTCGGTGGTGGAGCTCCGGTGGTGCTTCGCCGCGTGGTCGTCGACCTGGCCGTGCTCGCGGGTCTCCGGATCCGCCGTGCGCGGCCTTTCCTCTCCAGTTGCCGTGGTGCGGCGGCGCTGGATGTGTGCTGATGAAGGAAGGAACGGAGGCTTCGAGGCAGCGGCTTCGCGGGTAAGTGGCAAGAAGGTGGAGGTTCTGGGGCTCTGGCTTCAGATCCGGCGCAGCTGGAGCTTGGGGGCCGCCCCCGGCCGATTCGTGTTCATCGTCTTCGCCTTCAACTTCTTGGAGTTGGAAACTGTTGCGGCTCATCAACGCCTCTGGGCTAGGGGCTCTGCTGCTCTTCGGGAGGTCGTTCGTGGCGGTGGCTTTCTTCGTCGCCTTCGGCGGTGTGGGATTCCGGCGTTCGTCGATCGTGTGGGTGTGGTTGGAGAGAGCAAGTTCTGCTGTTCTTCGTTTTCTCTGGTTTTCTTCTTCTTCGTGTGTACTTGTCCGAACTCTGTACTCGTTTCGATTTGAATACAAGTATATACATTACAAAAAAAAAAGTTTGTCTTCTTGGAAATCTGCCATCAAACATGGTGTGTACAAGAAAGATGACGCTATGCTTGGCAGATCAGCAGAATAATCGTCTGGGCGTATTTTACCCAACACCTGAACCACGGAGGTATTCAAATGATACGCCACTGCTCTGTGAAGCCAAAGATTCAAGTAGATGACGTCTTTGTAAGGATGAAATTCAAGGACAGTAATATGTCCTAAGAAGCTCAGTATACCTTCAGATTCATTGTCAACTATATCATCGTTGTCAGAATCCCATTCGACTTTACTCCTCAGAGGTGCATTATTGTTGGCATCACCATCCGTGTTAGCATCTTGTAAAATTTGTTGACCATAGTGTTCACCGCTCTCAGCATCCTCTAAAATCCAGGGTCCGCCATCCTCCCTAAAATTGCTAATTGCTGGCGAGACACTATCGTAAATGTCAATGTGATGCTTCAACACCCACGCTATAGTGCCACCTGAATCGTCAAGGATCCAAACTCGAAGCTTGTGCTGATCATGGTATGATGCACAACATAACTCTTCCTTCGATCGTCCTAGATAAACCTCATAGTACTCTGACTGTTGAGAATATAGGCAATTGTTCGATTAAATTAATCCAATAATAAATCATAAACATGGCATAAACAGTGCTAATGACATACTGAAACTTGATGATAAAACTACGTACTAGATAGATAGTAGAAACATCTACACATATGAATAGTACTGCAAGCATGGAAATAATCAGGAGAGGGATAAACATGTTATACTCTCCAGTAGGCCAGTTGGCTGCAACAGCAGTGGAATTAGTGGCGTCGTCGGCATATTACAGGAGCTGTTTACAGTGATATTGACAGTGATGCTCCAGCATATTACAGGAGCTGGTTATCCAACAAGTTCAGATACAAAGCATTAGTAAGATAACTAAATGCAACATTTCAGCAAACATTCATGGCATAAAAATTACATCAAGCAACCTTTCCTTTTCTTCATTACTGGTCTACTGAAGCAGGAGGTCTCCCACCTCCCCGTTATTTGAATTGGGGTGGGGAACTACTACATCGATCGACCTTCATTTCTCAAAGCTGACAAGGTCAAGCTCATGATCCTCACAAATTAGACATGCACCAATAATACATGCCGTGAATTCAACCTAGCACCACTGCGATTTCTCCCGACGAACAGCCGATCCCATCGAGAACGGCGAGCCGCTCCTCGTCGCTCCACGCGCTCTGCTGGCTCACTACCTCCCAGTCGCAGCAGGGCCCCTTGTCCACGACATGTCCATGCTTGAATAGAGAGACACGCCTCAGCGCGGTGGACACATCCAAGGCGAACCTCACAAGGTGCATCAGCTGCCTCTGTCTTCTCGAAGCCAATGACAACCAGCTCCTTCAAATGGCGATGCCGCCAAGAAGCCGAAGGCCGCGACGGTATCTCCTCCTGGCTCGGATCGTCTTCGCAACGAGAGATGTGGACGTATAGGCTCTGGAGCAGTGGCGCCGCCTCGACGAGGAGGCGCGGCCACGAGATGTCCCACGATGAAGGCACGTCGGCGACGAGCAGCCTTCTCAGGCTCGGCAATGCAGAAAAGGGATTCCTAGGCACGATCCACATGTGTGGCCCAGTAAACCGCAAGACGAGATCCTTCACGCCGATCGCACTCTGGAACAACTCCGCGAGCCTGGGAATCAAGTAGTCGAGACGCCGGCGGTTCAGGTAGGCGAAAGTGTTCCCCTCCACTTCCAGTCCACTGCCAACGAAGAAGGCAAGGCTGACGCGCGCAAGGCACGGGGCGGCGGCAGTGGATCGCAGCACCAACCAGGCGTGCAAGTTGGTGAGGCTCTCGAGCTTCGGGAGAGACCGGAGCTCGACCACCATGAACCGCCCATCGACTAAAAGCTCTCTGATTTCCGACATGGGCGCGTCGAATACCACACTGCGGGCTCCTCGCTCGAACTGGCATGACACAAGGTGCAGCACCTGCAGCTGCGGGCACGCGGCGACCGCTCCCTCGTAGGCAGCCGCCGGCGTGGATTCCAGCAGGGTCTCGCAGGACGAGCGTGGTGAGCGCGCTGAATCCCTGGAGCGGCGGGGCCGCGGGGGCAGGCAGTTGGTGAGCTTGAGGCTTTGCAGACGGGACTCACCGGGCATGCTGCTGATGAAGCCACAACGGAAGCTGTAGGGCGGCGGTTTCGGATGCGCCAGCGGACCCGTCTGCGTGGCGACAACCTCCAGGTCCCGGATGCCCCAGCAATCAACGGCGTCCACGACCAGGCGGTTGATGCAGGCAGAGGTGCTGCTGTTGGAGAAAACCTCCACTGACAGCCTCTCAACGCGCCGGGGAGCTCGGCTGGCCAGGAGCATCTTGACGGACCGGACCAGGGCTCGCATGACGTAGCGCTCGTATCGCCCGGTGATGATTTTTAGGCGCCTCCTTTCGGATAGGGTCGTGCTGATTTTCGATTCCATGGCTTTGTGGTACAGGAGGTGGAGGCGATGGTATCGCGGCGGGAGCATGTCGGTGACCTTGAGGTCCATGGTGGGGAGCTCGTGCGGGAGGTTGGCCCAGCGCCTGGAGACCGCCGCGGCGCCGAGCGCGGTGCGCGTGTCGACACGGCGCAGGATGTCGACGAGCAGGCCTTCGGGGAGTGCGTCCAGGCGGTCCTCATGGTCGCACTCGCTGGCCGCGCGCATCCGCCGGCGAGCGCACGCGTCCTTCCTGGCCATTGATCTACTCGGCGTCGATGGGGTGGACTAGAGACAATATAATTGAGAGGCAGTGATCGAGAGGGAAATTCAGCCGCGATTTTTATCTGTTGGTGTTCGTCAGGGATCCGGAAAAACAGAGTTCTGGAATCGGAATCGGATTTTTTGTTCTTGTTTTAGATAAAAAAAATTCAGTGTTTGTTTTAGATAAATTGGAATCGGAAATGGAATTGTAACTTGACTATGTAGGCCCAAGGCCATGGCCCGGGACCATCGTGGATCTTTGGTTAGCCTGGGCCAATTTCAATGTCACCGATGAAAACTTGGTTCAGCCGCAGGAGTTCTGGCCGGACACTGGGTCCAGCTAGCTTATGGTGTCTAACGTGGCTAGTGACGTTCGACAAAAAAAAGATCACAGGGTGGCCGTCCTTGGCCTTGACGTGATTGGCCACGCTACGTTTTATCAAAGCCCTTTATCAAAAGGACCCGAAGAAAAGTTGATGAATAGATTGAAGGTTAATAATCAATTGAAAATTGGCAATAGCTACCTTAACAACTCTGTAGCGAAAAATAGGACAGAAGGTAAAGACAACTACTCCTCCGATCTATTAAAATTTAAAAGTGTCCTGTAAAATGAACACATGATGTACAAATCTATAACTACACAACCACCATTTATTTAGGACCAGAGGGAGTATTATTTCACGATAAGAAGAAAACCCTACCCCGACAAATACTGCAAATCACTCGTGTGACAACCCCTCGCAGGGAAACTACAATTTGCAACTCGTTGCGTCCGCACCATATTGTCGGATTCCTCACTTAAGAATTTTGAGAAGTTGCGAAAAAGATTATGAACATATATTATGTTGTGTCTGTGCACCCACCAAATTCATCCACTAATATGTTCATATGCATGTGACCTACAAAAAAAAGGTGTAAATAGCAGTAAACCACATGACACTATTCATTTGGGATTTTCTCTTTTTTGCACAGGTCACATATGTGGCACTCGAAAATTTGAAAATGGCAACAATGAAATAGCATACCTCCATGCACGCCCACAATGAAATCCCAGATTGGTACATTAAACACCCAGCTTATCCCAGTAGGAAAAAAGGTGAGGTCGAGTCAGCTGCCGATCACGTACGATGTGGGCTCCTTTTTCAGATGCAAACAACGCAATCCGATAGTATACGTGATACGTTGTGATGTCTCCGAGAGCGACGTACGGTTGCGAAGGAAGAGCGAGAGATCGTCATCCCATATCATCTACGGAGTAGTTAGGTTAAGTCGTCTGAAAGCGTCGTTAAGAATTGCTAATCAGACGAGGGCTGAGTTGACTTGACGCCGTATGACAGCGGACCGGCCGGCCGTCCTGGCTAGCGAGCAACACGTGATGGCACCTGTCGATGCGTGCTGCCACCAAATGCTGTGTCAGGCTGGAATGGATGGTGCATGCATCTATCCATGCATGTGCTTGTTTTTGTTTGTCCGTGGATGTACTTAACTACGGAGTAGTTAACTAATGGCGTCAGTGATCAGTTAGATACTCAGATGCTGCAAGCAAAGCTTGGGTACCTTCTGAGCTGAGCATCGCTGTTATTTTCAATTATCCTGTTCGGTTGAGAAAGTCAATGCTGCGTGCTTGATTAGATCTTGCAAAGAAGTACTACTCCCTCCCTTTTATTAATGTAACACACTTTATATAAGAATTTTACTGATAAAAAAAACTTGGGTATTTATACAAGAATTTAGGCCACCCCTAGGCCCTAAGGTCAACTCCATAAGGAGGATGCACCTGTACAGACGCAAGCGTCGTGTTGATGACTTATAAATAATCAAATTGAAAGAATGAAGTTGTGATTATGTTGAAAAATAAGGATATTTATACAATTATTTAGGGTGACCCAAGGAATTACTGACATAGGGAGAATGCGCATGTACGAACACATGAGTCCGTATGGGGCGAGGAGATGCGACGTTTGTATAGAAAAACGCGTATGGGGCGAGCATATGTATGATAGGAAGCATGCGCATGGGTATATGCATTTACATCTGGACATCTTTCTTGCAAATAAAAAGGTTCATTAGAAAAGATAACATCAGCACCTAACATAGTGTGGTATGTTCCCCGCAAAAAAAAACATAGTGTGGTATGAAGGCAGTGGTGGAGCCACGTTATAGCTGTGGGGTCAGCTGACCCCACAACTATTTGGCAAATCCTTCATATACTTGTTTACTTGTCTACTTTTATAGGAAAAAATACCAAAATTAGGTAAAATCTATAAAACTGTAGCTTTGACCCCACAAGATTATCTTGCTAGCTCCGTCGTTGATGAAGACAAGCCACAAGCATTCATAACTACACAACCAAGCAGCTGAGGGAGGAACCTCCGTAATAGGTTTACATATGTTATGGCGAGGATGTGATGAAGAATAATAAGGCAAAATAACATGTTCTTAAATGAATTCTCTTGGATAAAAATAATAACCTCCGTAATAGGTTTACTATAAATTAGTTTGCCTTCTATTAACTGGTACGATCTTCTCTTAACAAAAATAATTTTTTGTTCAAAAGGATATTTCAGTTTCCTTTTCATTTTTACATAGTTTTTGCTTGTTTAGGGCCCGTTTGGAAGCATGGTATTGAGTGAACTACCAATATATTGAATTGAAAAATATTAGATTCAAACACCAAAAGGATGTTTGGAAGCTTGGTTTTATATTTTTTTAATAATATATGGATGATTTTGAGTTTTTGACTCAGTGGTATTTCGGTTGCATAGTAAAATACAATAATTTACTTACAAGCACGAAGGGCTCCTTTGACATATCATTTTTAAAATCGTAATAAAAATTTCCTCAAATGATATACATAATTAAGGGCCCCATTGATTTAAAAGGGATTTTGTAAGATTTTTGGAGGACTGAACCTTGTAGTATTTTTTCTTACATTGGTTGTATGATTTGTCATATTGAAACCTACAGATTTGTTTTCTAAGAAATCATATGTGCTACATTCCATAGAAAGTTTAGCATGCGCTCTAACATCTCTTTACAGTTTTTTTAGTTTTTCCAGTTCCATTAAATACTGCCACTTCGATCGTGTATTCTTTATGTTCATGTGTTTTGAAATATCTATGAATCAAAGAAACTCCGAGACTTGCAAGTGCCACGTTTCCGCGAGAGCTAATGCCTTGCGCACGCCAAAGATTACACAAATGTAACACCACACACTCTTCTTTTAGGAAAAAAGACGAGGGAGCGATGGTAAAATTGGCATTCACAAAGGATGGACCTAAGAGCATCTCCAACAGACGCGCTAGTTTAGCGACCGCGTTTTAGCCTTTGCAGTGTCGTTTTAGCGTTTACAGCGCGCGCTGAAAATTGTTGCTTCACGGGACGCGCTATTTTGCCGCGCGGTAAAACAGCGCTTCACCGGACGCTGTACTTTGCAGCGCGCTCGCGGCTGCACAAACAGAATTTACACATCTATCTTCAAAATATAAGATCAAACACACACACAAGTAAAATCATCCATAAATTGTTCAGTTATTATTACAACACAAATAACACTAACAATGAATAGTTGAAATGAATACACAAATCTCAACAATACAACAAATGCAACATGATCATTGTTGCCCATTCCAATTCCACCACTCCTCGATGAGATCAAGTTGTAGTTGATCATGGACTTCGGTTTGACGAATGGCATGGTAGAGGCAATAAAATGGGCAAGTCTCTCTTCTTTCCTACCCACTTGGACGGGAACTCCCATCAGGTCATAGGAAGAGTAGTCCAATTCTTGCCCACGCCTCGTTCTCGATGATCATATTATGCATGATGACACAAGTGGTCATGATATACCAAAGGATATTTTGATCCCAAAATCTAGCCGTTCCCCTAACAATAGCAAATTGGGCTTGCAAAATCCCAAATGCCCTCTCCACATCTTTCCTAGCCGCTGCTTGTGCATTATGAAACTGAAGCCTTTTCTTAACCTTTGGGGTTCTTGAGCGGATTCACAAATGTTTGTCGTTGGCAAGGTAGTAGCCATAGTTGTAGGTGTGGCCATTTGCTTCAAACGAGACCGGTGGACCTTCACGCTTGGCAATCCTTCTCATGAGCGGTGATCGTTGGAGGACGTTGATGTCATTGCAAGATCCCGGCATTCCAAAGAAACAATGCCAAAACCAAGTCTCCTGATCGGCCACGGCTTCAAGGATGATGGTGGAATCCTTTTTGTGGCCTTTGAATTGTCCATGCTATGCTGCAGGACAATTCTTCCAACTCCAGTACATGCAATCAACTGAGCCAACCATACCGGGAAACCCTCTAGCCTCATTCATTGCCAAATCCTAGCTGTATCTTCAGCATTGGGGGCTCTCAAGTAGTGCGGTCCGAACACCTGCACAATGGCTAATGCAAAGTGTTTAACATACTTAATTGCTTGACTCTCGCCCATTGCCAAATGGTCATCAACGAGATCGGCTGGAATGCCGTATGCCATCATACGCAAGGCGGTGGTCACCTTTTGGTAAGTTCTATGCCCAAGCTCGCCGCAAGCATTTCTCCTTTGCTCGAAAAACCGATCCTTCTTCTTAACCTCCTTGCAAATAGTATCGAACAAGTTGATACTCATCCAAAAGCGGCGACGAAAATAGCTCTCGGGGTAAGTTGGATTTTCAGCAAAGTAGGCGCGAATCAACTTGTTGTGCCCCTCAATCCGCTCCCTCCACAACTTTTGACGACCGAAGATGGAACCACCGTGCTTTGGCCGCTTCACGCGCGTAGCCAAAATCTTCCTCTTCTAAATGAAAATCCCCATCGGACGAATCATGCGATAGGCTCATCTACAAATCGAAATCCTAAATTAAATTGAGCTCTAAAAAAATGATGTGCGCGGGTTGCAAAAATTTGAGAAAAAGGGACATACCTGCGACGGCGGAAGGGGCTTAGGGGTGCGCGAGTTGGCGGCCACGTCCACGGCGGCGTCGGCGGTGCTCGCTGTTACGTCTCCAACGTATCTATAATTTCTGATGTTCCATGCTTATATTATACCAATTGCTACATGTTTTATATACACTTTATATCATTTTTATGCATTTTCTGGGACTAACCTATTAACAAGATGCCACAGTGCCAATTCCTGTTTTCTGCTGTTTTTGGTTTCAGAAAAGTTGTTCTGGAAATATTCTCGGAATTGCACGAAACAGGAGTCCAAGTCCCTATTTTTCCAACACGTACACAGAGTCCGAAGGAGAGACGAAGGGGGGCCGTGGGCCGTCCTCACCACCTGGTGGCGCGGTCCCACCTTCTGCCACGCTGCCACGTGGTGAGGAGGCCTCGGGTCTCCACCGACGCCGCCCCTTCGCCTATATATTCGTCTTTTCAGGAAAACCCTAGACACCCGAGCCAATATTTTAGAAAACATCCGCCACCGTCGTCAACCCTAACTCGGGAGGGTTCTGAAGCTCTCCCCGGCACCCTGCTGGAGAGGGGAATCATCACCGGAGGGCTCTACATCGCCATGCCTGCCTCTGGAGTGATGTGTGAGTAGTTCATCTTTGGACTATGGGTCCATAGCAGTTGCTAGATGGTTGTCTTCTCCTATTGTGCCATCATGTTTAGATCTTGTGAGCTGCCTATCATGATCAAGATCATCTTATTATAATGCTACATGTTGTGTTTGCTGGGATCCGATGAATATTGATACTATGTCAAGTTGAATATTGAATTATCATGTCTATGTCTTTTATGATCTTGCATGCTCTCCGTTACTTGTTGAAGCTTTGGCCAAGTGAATGCTTGTGACTCCAAGAGGGAGTATTTATGCTAGATAGTTGGGTTCGGCCTCCATTTAATCTGGGACAGTGACAGAAAGTTCTAAGGTTGTGGATGTGTTGTTGCCACTAGGGGTAAAACAGCAATGCTTTGTCTAAGGATGAATGTGTTGTTTACATTATGCATTTTACTTAATGCAATTGTCTGTTGCTTGCAACTTAATACTGGAAGGGGTGCGGACGCTAACCTGAAGGTGGACTATTTAGGCACAGATACATGTTGGATAGCGGTCTGTGTACTTTGTCGTAATGCCCAAATGAATCACATAGTAGACACTACAACTTGCACATGCATGTTATGCACTTTTCAATATTGTCAATTGCCCAGCTGTAATTTGTTTACCCAGCATGTTAGTTATCTTTATGGAGAGACACCGCTAGTGAACTGTGGACCCCGGTCCATTCTTTTACATCTGAAATACAACCTACTGCAATCATTGTTCTCTTTCATTCTCTGCAAACAAACATCATTTTCCATACAACACTTTTAATCCTTTGTTTTCAGCAAGCCGGTGAGATTGACACCCTCACTGATTCGTTGGGGCAAAGTAGTTTGATTGTCTTGTGTGCTGGTTCCAAGTCAACCGTCAAGACTTTGCGCTGAGTTTTCTGACGCCATTGACACCTTCGAAGCATCGCCGACTTCCTACTGGATTGATAACCTCAGTTTCGTACTGAGGGAAGACTTGCTGCTACACTCATCAAACCTTACACTTGAGGTCTCATGACGAGCTTTACACGCATCAAGCAAGTTTTCTGGCGCCGTTGCCGGGGAAGTCAAGTTGCTTCTGCAAGGGGAGTCTCTCACTTCCAATCTCTTTACTTTGTTTTTGTCTTGCTTATTTTATTTTTATTATTGTCTTGTTTGCTTCTTTATATCAAAAACACAAAAAAATTAGTTACTTGCATCTAGTTTTATTTTGGTTTGTTATTATGTCTAGTTATTTATTTGCTATCAATGGCTTCTCTCTTTGAAACAAAATCTTATTGTCCAAGTGGGTTCACGGAGGAACAACAGAATTATTATAAGGAATACCGCTTGTGTCAAAAAGGGAAACACTTATGGGTACAAATATATAAATTGAATTGTTTTGCTAGAAACTTGTGCTCTACTTATGATGAATCCTACTGATTCAATGAATCTTCTTGTTGTAGAAGGCATAAACACCTCCCTTTCCAATATGAGTATAATGATAATGAAACCTTGGCTGCATATGCTAAAGGAAACTATGACTTTGATAATCTTGAACAAATTGAGGAATTTGTTGTTTTTAAGGGTGCCTATGAAATTGTTGGTTATATTCAACATGATGATGCTCCTTGTAAAACTGAGAATTATGCTATACTTGGGTATTGCCTTGAATATTATAAGGATAATCCTTATATTACTAAATTTCTTGAAAAAACTTATCCTCCGGAACAA
The DNA here is from genome assembly GCA_947311845.1 of Poa pratensis. NCBI lineage: Eukaryota > Viridiplantae > Streptophyta > Magnoliopsida > Poales > Poaceae > Poa > Poa pratensis. Next base: position 49,117,353 of record CAMZMU010000035.1, read on the forward strand.
CTTGTTTCCTTTCAGGAACCTATGGAAGAAGAAATTGCTCAAACTGGAAGCTCATTGGATGAAAAAGAGGAAGAGAGTGATGAACAAAAGGAGGATCTACCTTCTAATGATAGTAACTCTTTAACTCTTACATTATTTGATTACCCTCCATGCCTGCCTAAGGAGGAAGAGTGCTATATTGTTGGATGTCATGATTCTATTGAAATATCTCCTTTTGATAAATTTTACGTAAGCAACACCTTGACTCAAGTAAAGGAAATTTCAGAAATAAAACAATGGCTCCCTAATGTTATATATGATAGTGCTCTTGATGATGGTCCTATATTGCCTAATGATATTTATTATACTACTATTGTCAAAAGTGGGTTTAATGACCTCACTGTTTTTTAGCATAATAAAAATTATGTGTTTATAGATCATGAAAAGCATGCTTTATGTGATAGTTATATTGTTGAGTTTGTTCATGATGCTACTGAAAGTTATTATGAGAGAGGAAAATATGGTGGTAAAAGTTTTCAAGTCACTAAAACACCTCCCTTTATGTTGAAAGTTTTGAAGTTGAACTTGTTTTGTCTTCATACACTAGTAGCTTCATGCTTTAATAATTTGTTTTCTTACAAGATTCCTTTTCATAGGAAGTGGGTTAGACTTAAATGTGTTGATATTTGCCTCTTGATACTCTCTTTGGTTTTCAACTCTTATTTTTATGAGAGCATCATTAAAATCTTCTAGCCTAGCTAAAAGGCATTAAAGAAAGCGCTTTAGGGAGGCAACCCTTTATCTTTTATTTTCAGTTTTTCTCAAGGTGTTGCTTACTTCTGTAACAATTCCTTTGTATCTTTATTTTATTGCATTGTTGTGCCAAGTAAAGTCTTTAGTTGAAAGTTGATGCTAGATTTGGATTTCTGCGCAGTGACAGATTTTTGCTGTCCACGGTTTTGAGCTTTATTCACTGCCGAAAAATTTAAAAATTCTGAAAAAAAATCACGCGTCATCCTCAGATATGTACGCAACTTTCATTAATTTGGACTTCTTCCATATGAGCAACTTAAGTTCCTCAAAAAATTCGTCTTTACAGACTGTTCTGTTTTTGACAGATTCTGTCTTTTATTTTGCATTCTCTCTTTTACTATGTTTGAGTGGATTTATTTGCTCCACAAAACATCAGTGGCTATAGCTAATGTCCAGAGACTTTGATGATGATTGTGTCATTACAGAATATGTGAATTTTTTATTATGCACTAACCCTCTAATGAGAATTATTTCGAGTTTGGTGTGAAGAAAGTTTTCAAGGATCAAGAGAGAATGATGATATGATATGATCAAGAAGAGTGAAAAGCCTAAGATTGGGGATGCCCCCGTGGTGCATCCCGGCATATTTCAAGAAGACTCAAGCGTCTAAGCTTGGGGATGCCCAAGACATCCCCTTCTTCATCAACAACTTATCAGGTCATCTCTAGTGGAACTATATTTTAATTCTTTCACATCTTATGTGCTTTATTGGAGCGTATGTGTGCTTTTATTTTTGCTTTGTTTGTTTTATTTTATGAATAAATTGGATCCTACCATTCTTGTGTGGGAGAGAGACACGCTCCGCTTTTTCATGTGAATGCTCATATTCTTCACTTATATTTGTTGAGTATTCTTAACTAGCTACTGCTATACTTTTAGCTCCTGTTTTTTCATGCATCTCTTATTCAGAGCTGTTAGTTTTTGTAGAGAAGTACTCTCTTGTTTCATTGTAGTATTATTTGGAGAGTTTTATGTTGAAATAAGTTGATTGGTGTTTGGTTGGAAACAGAAAATGTTACTTGTGGTAGTTGGTATTGGAAAAGACATATTCATTCTTGTAGATCATTGTCTTGTTTAATTTGACACTTTGCAATTGTTTTGAGCTCTCAAGTAGATCATGTTTAAGCTCTTGCATCATGTAGTTAAAACCTATTAGTGGAGAACTACCGTAGAGCTTGTTGAAATTCGGTTTGCATGTTTGGTATCTCTAAGGTCTAGATATTTTCTGGTAAAATGTTTGAGCAACAAGGAAGACAGTGTAGAGTTTTATAATGCTTGCAATATGTTTTTATTTAAGTCTTGCTGTACCGGTTTATACTTGTGTTTGCTTCAAACAACCTTGCTAGCCTAAACTCTGTACTGAGAGGGAATGCTTCTCGTGCATCCAAACCTTGAGCCAAAACCCATGCCATTTGTGTCCACCATAACTACCTATTATGTGGTATTTCCTGCCATTCCAAGTAAATACTTCATGTGCTACCTTTAAACTATTCAAAACTTTATTACTCCTTATTTGTGTCAATGTTTTATAGCTCATGAGGAAGTTATGCGGTGTTTTCTCTATCACCTTGTCATTTACTCATGACAGACTTTCACCAATGGACTAGTGGCATATACATCCGCTTATCCAATAATTTTGCAAAAAGAGCTGGCAAATGGGGTGCTCAGTTGATACGTCCAAAACGTATCTACTTTCCCGAACACTTTTGCTATTGTTTTTCCTCTAACTTGTGTGTTTTGAATACAACTAACACGGACTAACGCTGTTTTCAGCAGAATTACCCTGGTGTCTCATTTTTGTGCAGAAATTCAACTTTCGGGAAAATCACCAGAAAAGATCGCAAAGCTCCTATTTTACCAGAAGACCCACAGAGCCAGAAGGAGAGATGGAGGGGGGCAGCGAGCCGCCCTCACCACGTGGCGGCGCGGTGGGCCCTTGGGCCGCGCCACCAGGTGGTGAGGTCGACTCGGCCACGTCCCCGAGTCCCCCTCTGGACTACATATTGCTCCTGACCTAAAACGCGAGGGGGTCGACCACTTCTTCCAGAAACACCTCCGAACTCCGCCGCCACCGCAAACCCTATTTCAGGGATCAGAAACTCCGTTCTGGCACTCCGCCGGGACGGAGAATTGGAGGAGATCATCGCCACCATCATCACCGACGCCTCTCCATCGACCATCCATGTTTCCCCCATCCATGTGTGAGTAAATCCCTGATGTAGGCTGAAGGGGATGGTAGGAATTGGATGAGATTGTTCATGTAATAGATGTAAGATCATTAGGGCATGGTGCCTAGTATCCGTTGTTAGTACTTTATGACATTGTTGCAACTTGTTATGCTTAATGCTTGTCACTAGGGCCCGAGTGCCATGATTTCAGATCTGAACATGTTATTGATTCATGATGATATTCATTGTTTAAGATCTTACCTGCAAGTTGTATACACATATTGTTGTCCGGAACCCGAGGCCCAAAGTGACAATAATTGGGACAACCGGAGGGGATGGCTGTGATGTGAGGATCACGTGTGTTCACGGAGTGTTAATGCTTTGCTCCGGTAGTTTATTAAAAGGAGTACCTTAATCACCAGTAGTTTCCCTTGAGGCCCCGCTGCAAACGGGCTGGTAGGACAGAAGATGTTGTGCACGTTTCTCATTGCGAGCACGTACGACTATATACGGAACACATGTCTATGGTTACTTAGTACTTGGATACTGTATCATTATTTATCTGCAATGCCTATGTCTTGATTATTACATGAACTATCCTATCCATGCAACGCCCGTTCATCCATCCCTATGCCTACATTATTTTAATCCTGTTGTTTACCGCAATCACTACTGCTGTCTTTACTTTACTGCTGCTACTATTTCACTACTGCTACTACTATAAAACTGTTGCTACTGATAATCTGTGTCGAGCAAGACTATTCACAGGTGCAGCTGAACTGACAATTCATCTATTAAGGCTTACAAATATTCGTTGGCTCTCCTTGTGTCGAATCAATAAATTTGGGTTTTACTTCCCTCGAAGACTGTTGCGATCCCCTATACTTGTGGGTCATCAAGACTATTTTCTGGCGCCGTTGCCGGGGAGCATAGCTTTATTTGTGAGTTCACTTGAGATTAATATTGCTCGCTGAAATTTACTCATCATGGGTAAAGCTCCTATTGAGAAGGTTCGTGTATTGCCATCCACTACAAGAAAAGGTACGACACTTAGTACCTCTGCTGCTCTTGATTCACCATCTGTGATGAGTCAACTTGTTACACCACCACAAGCCACACACACTGTTACTTCTGCTGAATCTGAAAATACCTCTGATAATATTGATGATGCTTCTACTGTTCTTGATGAAAGTGGTTCGTTGGGTCCCTTTTTAGATGCTACAATTGCTAGGTCTAAACAAATTGAAAATGTTGAAACACCTAATGGGAGTCCCACTACACCTGTTGATTCACCTGAGTTGAGGGATTATACTTGTGATGATCTTGATGAAACTTATGTGGAACTTGATGATGATTTTATTGATAAATGTAATGCTACTACTGGTGCAAGTAATATTAAAAATCTTCTTGCGCAACATGCTGTTAGATATAAGTTGTCTCCTGATCCTAAGTTTGCCACTTCTCCTATAAACATTAAAGATAAGGATTATGATTTCTCTCTTGATTTATCTCATATATTATTGTTGAGAAAACTCCTTTTTGTGGTACTGAAAAAGAAAGTGTTGTAGAGCACATGAATGAGCTCTCTACCTTGAGTAGGTTTTTTTCTGATGATATTAAGAAGCGTAGTTACTTTGTTGCTAAAAATTTTCCTTTCTCATTAAAGGATGATGCTAAAACTTGGTATAACAATTTGCCTCCTAGTTCTATTAATAGTCCTACTGGTTTGCTTAATGTTTTCTTTCAGAAATATTTTCCTGCTAGTGCTCAACATGCTGCTTTGCAGAAAATTTATAACTTTGACCAGGAAGATGGAGAGAAACTCCCTAAAGCATGGACAAGGTTTTGCTCTTTAATTAGAGCTCGGCCTGGACATGATTTGGAAAAGCATGATCTTCTTGATATATTTTATAGTGGACTAACTATTGAATCTAGAGCATATCTGGATAGTTGTGCTAGTTGTGTTTTCAGGAAAAGAACTCAGACGAAGCTGAAGAATTAATGGCTAAAATAAGCCAAAATCATGATGATTGGACCTTACCTGAGCCGACACCAACATCAGCATCGACACCAATATTGAAGAAGAGGGGTATGATTGAATTAAATGATGAATCAATGAGGGAAGCCAAGAGACTCTCAAGAGAAGGGTATTAAATCTGAAGATGTAAAGAACCTTCCACCAATTGAAGAGCTATGTAAGCCAATTCCCCATTCATCCATAATTGAGGTACACTCTCTCCAACGGTTTGATGAAGGAGATATTCCCTACTCTAAACCTCCTGATCAATGCTTAGATGAATTTGATAATTATGTTGTTAAGCAAGATAACTTTAATATGAGGGTTGAGAATCATTTAAATGAAAATTCTCAAGCTATTAGTAAATTGCATGATATTGTGGAGAGAACCTCCAATGATGTTAAGATGCTTATTAAACATTTTCATATGGTTCAAACTCAAATTGATCAACTCACTAAAGTGCAACAAGATCTGTTAGTGAATGCCTCTAAGGATAAAGAGAAACATATTTGTGAAGTAACAACTAGAGGGGTATTTCAACTCAGGATCCTTTATATCCTGAGGGTCATCCTAAAAGGATCGAACAAGATTCTCAACGTGTTAATGAAACTAGTGCTCCTTCTAAGAAAAAGAAGAAGAAACATAAAACTGTTGTAGAATCCTCTGAACCTGCTAATGATCCTAATAGTATATCTATTTCTGATGCTGAAACTGAAAGTGGTAATGAACATAACAATGATAATGATAATGATAAGAATGATGCTTCTGATAAAGAAGAAATTGAGGAGGAACCTGAAAAGCATGCTAAAAATAAAAAGTATACTAAGGAAGACTTTCTTGCTAAGAAACATGGTAATGAAAGAGAACCTTGGGTTCAAAAGCAAATGCCTTTTCCTGCTAAGAAACTAAAATCAAAGAAGAAGAACATTATAATAAATTTTGTGATTGGATGAAACCTTTGTTCTTGCAAATTCCTTTGACTGATGCTATTAAATTGCCTCCTTATTCAAAGTATATGAAAGATATTGTTTCTAACAAGAGGAAAATTCCAATGAGGAAATTTCTACTATGCTTGCTAATTATTCTTTCAATGGCAAGGTTCCAAAGAAGCTTGGAGATCCAGGTATACCAACCATTCCTTGTTCCATCAAAAATAATTATGTTAGAACTGCTTTATGTGATTGGGAGCAGGAGTTAGTGTTATGCCTTTTCTCTTTATAAGAGACTTTATCTTGATAAGTTGATACCCACTGATATATCTTTGCAAATGGCTGACAAATCTACTGCTGTTCCTGTTGGCATTTGTGAGGATGTCCCTGTTCAAGTGGCTAATAATTGCTTGATTTTAACTGATTTTGTTGTTCTTGAGATGCCTGAAGATGATAATATGTCTATTATTCTTGGGAGACCTTTTCTAAACACTGCAGGTGCTGTTATTGATTGCAATAAAGGAAAAGTAACTTTCAATGTGAATGATAAAGAGCATACTGTTTATTTCCCCAAGAAAGTTGATAAGGTTTATGGAGTTAATACAATTTCTAATTTTAAAACTATCAAAGTGGGAAGTATTGATTGCCCTATATATGATCATCAAGAGGGATATCAAAACATTATGATTGGATCCATATCAATACAATTCAAGGTAACATGATTGTCTCATGATGTTTAAATCATTTGTGTCATATAAATTTATTTGGTGGCAAGACTTGATCAACCTTGTTAACAAATACATTTTATATACATGAAAGTGCTAAACAACATTTTTTCCTCAACCTTGTTTTATCTACTGTAATGCTACTTAGTTTGCAAAAGTTTAGTTGTTTTGGAGTTTTGAAAATTATTTTTCTGCCTGAGTTTTATTAGTTTAAGTGCCCAGAAATTGTCTAATTTGAAAGTTTTCAAAAATTTATAAAAACTATACCACTGGTCCTATTTTTGGAAGAGCATCGTGGGAGTGCGTGGAGCTGACCAGGGGGGCCCACCATGTCGCCACACCACCTGGTGGCGCGGCAGCCCCCTTGGTCGCGCCAAGACATGGTGAGGGCCCCACCTAGCCCTCCACTCACTGACCCACCTACCACTCCTTCCTCTTTCATGACCAAACACTTTTCTTCTGTTCAAACCCAAGTTCTTGCTGTTCTTACTCGTGATTTTCGATCTCCTTGCTCAGCCCATCTCAGCTGCTGAGATTTGGGGCATTTGTTCTCCGGTATGTGGCTCCTCCGAATATCCAAGTAGAATTTTGTTTAGTGGAGTGTACTTTGAGTATTTTGCTGCTGTAGGTGACTTGTTAAGTAAGTTTGCATGCTTGTTCTAAGTTGTAATTATTAGTTTTGATGCATGCTTACTCCTCTAGCAAGTTCCTATAGTAGTTCCCCTCATTTGTATGTCTCAAAATCAACTTTTTATAATGTTTGTCAAAAATTTCAGAGAATGGAGGGAATGTGCACCAACTAAACCAACATGAATTGGTGGTACCTGAGGTCATGAGAATCCATCATGAAGAAGGAGTGTTCCCCTCCATCTACCCATGCTCAGAGTTCATGAGAAGTGCAGGGATCCTGCAAGATTTTCAAACTCTTGTCTCTAATGCAGGATTAAGTGATTTTGCAGGTGGTGAACCATACCAATATGCAAAGCTAACTGTGTCTGTGGTGCAGGATTTCAGCTTTGATTGGTCTTCATCTAACCCTATGGTCCACTACAAAATTTACAATAAAACTGTCAACTTGCCTTTTGATGATATTTGTGCAGCCATTAGGGCGCCCCAATGGGGATCACGAGGGAAGATAAATGGGCAGCCCAAGCCATTGACAGATCTGTACAAGACAATTTGCCAAGGAAGAAGCTTCTCGGATGAGAGTGGTAAAATTCGAAATATTCAATTCCCATCTATTCGATATTTTGCTTACTACATCTCGAAGTGTGTTCTTGCTAGGAGAGTTGCAGGGAAGTTATATGTTCCTGATTTGGCTTTCCTAGCAGCAGCTTTGCAACATGATAGGAGCTATAATTTTGGTGCTTTGATAGCTTTTCGCCTTGCCACTAACCACGGAAAAGGGGGATTTTGTGGGGGTCTTATTGCTTCTCGTTTATTAACTATGCATGGTGTAGTGCCTCACCCTCTTGATTTGCAGCTTCCCTTAGAGAAACTTGATGTTGTTTCTATGATAAGGCACGACTTTGTTCCTAATTGGGCTGATTTGAATAATCTATCTTATGAGATAACCTTTTTCAGGAAAGTGGTTTGGAAAGTAGTTAGATCCATTCGAATAGTTGCTTTGCCTGCACCACTTTTGTTTAACCTTGATTCCAGGACTAGTTGGTCAATCTCTGAGGAGGAATTCAATGCATACATAAGGGAACACAGCTAGCACGCAGAGGATGATGGAGAGTGGGCTGAAGAGGACTCTACCCAGTCCTCTAGCACAGTTGGTTATTCGCACCCACACTCTGGGCATGCTGGGCCTTCTGCCTCTTCTTCCTCAGCGGAGCCAGACTTTGAGCACGCCAGGTATGACCCACCGGCCTGGAGTTCCGACCCACGTTATGATTAACCTCCACTTAGGCCAAAAGTCTAAGCTTGGGGGGGGGAGGTATACCGACATCTCACTCATTTACATATCATATCTTGTCGGTACTTTGTATATCCATGATTCGATTTTCTTTCTTTCTTTTTGTTGTTTGCTTTTTATTTCTGCTTTCCAAAACACAAAAAGACCAAAAATATTTCTGTTGTTTCTCTTCATTTGTTTCTTTAAGCTTTCAGTATTAGTTTGCTTAGTTTTTAATTTCGGTTTGTTATTCAAAAATCCAAAAATATTTTGCTTTATTGCTTGCTTCTTTTTGCTCTTGTTTTAAAAACTCGAAAACCCAAAAATATTTGTTGTTCTTTTTCGGTTTTGTATAGTTTGTTGGAGAGTTGGACAGCCTTCCGTGACTCCGGTGGAGCTTGGTTTTCATTCATATCGTTCAAAGCAACACAAGTGAAAAGCAATAATGACGATCTACGACAATTCGAGTTGGGGTGAGAGGCTGGTATGAACTCTATTTGTTTTCATTTTTGTACATATACTCATCTATGTGAGCATGCTTAGTTGGTTCATGTGAGGTATATGTCATTTAGTGGATGCTTAGTAGTTCATGTTCTCTTATGATCAGTTCCAATTTATTAATAGTGGGTAGCATGTTATATTGATGTTTGCTTGCATTGTTCTATTCATAAAAGGGTATGACATTGTGGTATCCTCCTCTGAATGATTCATTTGAATTGACTTGGCACATGCTCACGCATGCATATGACTGAAAAACAAAAGGTCAATTAAGCCTCGATGATTTATTTTGCCTCAGAGTTCTTGTATCACTTTTATGCCTCAGTTAATTTTATTTTGTCGCAAGCATGATTATGACGGTTATTGCTCTCTTGATTGTCGCTTCCCAGTCTATTGCTAGCCTCCACTTGTACTGAGCGGGAATGCTGCTCGTGCTTCCAAATCCCTGAAAACCAAGTTATCCCAAAGTGTCCACCATAAATACCTATGCATGGCATTTCAAACCATTCAAGTAAATTTTCATGTGCTACCTTTAAAACCTTCAAATTACTTCTCATTTTGTGACACTGTTTTTAGCTCATGAGGAAGTAGTAGTTGGGTTTGTTATCTTCCATACTAAATTAAGTACCCCGACTTGCATGCTTCATCTGCTTGTCACTAATTTTGCAAAGAGCTGGTTAGACCATTGTAACATCAAAAGCTAAAACAAATAAAAATAGGCACTCCTCCATGGTATGTGATTGTTGGAAGGCACCCGAGGATTCGGTTAGCCATGGCTTGTGTAAGCAAGGTTGGGAGGAGTGTCAAACAATATATAAAGTGCATGATATACATGCTTAATATCAACATCTCGGAACCGCTCTCAACTTGTTTAGTATGGAAGATAACAGAAACTCTATTGCCATTCGTTGACAGGAACAACCACCTCCCAAAACAATTTTACTTCTGTTTTAAAAATAAAAAGCTCTAGCACATGTTAATCCCTGCTTCCCTCTGCGAAGGGTCAATCTTTTACTTTTATGCTGAGTCACCATCCTTTCTTTGAGCACTTTCTCGAGAGCATAGTTGTCATTCTTAGTGTAATGTGCTTGTCCCAGAATGCGGTTAACTGAGGTATAACTTTGATGCTTTTATCTTTGATATCTTTACTTCTAGTCTTCCCTTGAACTTCAGAGGTGCCTGGGCATTTATGTTTTGCTGTACAAAAACGGGCAAGCGAGATACCACCTTATCATATCTTGTTATGAACATTACAATCTTGTGAATAGATATGTTTCATGTTGTTTGTTATTAGTATGTTGGCATCTTTTCATAGTTTACATGGCTATTAGGTGACATTATTTGCATTTGCCTCATATTGAATTGCCTAAGCACTTGTCCATATAGTGAGAATATATACATCATATGAAGCAAATGTGTTCGTGAAAGTTCTTTTATCGCACTCAGTTGTTAACTGAATTGCTTGAGGACAAGCAATAAGCTAAGCTTGGGGGGAGTTGATACGTCCAAAACGTATCTACTTTCCCGAACACTTTTGCTGTTGTTTTGCCTCTAACTTGTGTGTTTTGAATACAACTAACACGGACTAACGCTGTTTTCAGCAGAATTACCCTGGTGTCTCATTTTTGTGCAGAAAGTCAACTTTCGGGAAAATCACCAGAAAAGATCGCAAAGCTCCTATTTTACCTGAAGACCCGCGGAGCCAGAAGGAGAGACGGAGGGGGCAGCGAGCCGCCCTCACCACGTGGCGGTGCGGTGGGCCCTTGGGCCACACCACCAGGTGGTGAGGCCGACTCGGCCACGTCCCCGAGTCCCCCTCTGGACTACATATTGCTCCTGACCTAAAACGCGAAGGGGGTCGACCACTTCTTCCAGAAACACCTCCGAACGCCGCCGCCACCGCAAACCCTATTTTGGGGATCAGAAACTCCGTTCTGGCACTCCGCCGGGACGGGGAATTGGAGGAGATCATCGCCACCATCATCACCGACGCTTCTCCATCGACCATCCATGTTTCCCCCATCCATGTGTGAGTAAATCCCTGCTGTAGGCTGAAGGGGATGGTAGGGATTGGAAGAGATTGTTCATGTAATAGATGAAAGATCATTAGGGCATGGTGCCTAGTATCTGTTGTTAGTACTTTATGACATTGTTGCAACTTGTTATGCTTAATGCTTGTCACTAGGGCCCGAGTGCCATGATTTCAGATCTGAACATGTTATTGATTCATGATGATATTCATTGTTTAAGATCTTACCTGCAAGTTGTATACACATATTGTTGTCCGGAACCCGAGGCCCCAAAGTGACAATAATTGGGACAACCGGAGGGGATGGATGTGATGTGAGGATCACGTGTGTTCACGGAGTGTTAATGCTTTGCTCCGGTACTTTATTAAAAGGAGTACCTTAATCACCAATAGTTTCCCTTGAGGCCCCGCTGCAAACGGGCTGGTAGGACAGAAGATGTTGTTCAAGTTTCTCATTGCGAGCATGTACGACTATATACGGAACACATGCCTATGGTTACTTAGTACTTGGATACTGTATCATTATTTATCTGCAATGCCTATGTCTTGATTATTACATGAACTATCTATCCATGCAACGCCCGTTCATCCATCCCTATGTCTACAGTATTTTAATCATGTTGTTTACCGCAATCACTACTGCTGTCTTTACTTTACTGCTGCTACTATTTCACTACTGCTACTACTATAAAACTGTTGCTACTGATAATCTGTGTCGAGCAAGACTATTCACAGGTGCAGCTGAACTGACAATTCATCTGTTAAGGCTTACAAATATTCTTTGGCTCCCCTTGTGTCGAATCAATAAATTTGGGTTTTACTTCCCTCGAAGACTGTTGCGATCCCCTATACTTGTGGGTCATCACCAGTCCCAATTAATTATAACTTTAACCATTTGATTCTCTTCACATGTTTGCCAATGATTTATCAGAAGCAATTTTCAAAATGTTAAGCAATATCAAATAGACACTCCTCCATGGTATGTGATTGTTGGAAGGCACCCGAGGATTCGGATAGCCATGGCTTGTGTAAGCAAGGTTGGGAGGAGTTTCATACCAAATTATAAATTTGCATGTGTAAACAAAAGAGAAGAGGGATGATCTACCTTTGGGTAGAAATAACGTCCTTCATGGGAGCCGCTCTTGAAAGTCTAGGTGATAAGGGGGATAGAGTGCCCACTGCCATTCGTTGACAACAAAAAACACCTCTCAAAAACTTACTTTATGCTCTCTTTATGATTTCAAAAACTTAAAAAGCTCTAGCACATGATTGAATCCCTGCTTCCCTCTGCGAAGGGCATTTCTTTTATTTTATGTTGAGTCAGTTTACCTACTCCTTTCTATCTCAGAAGCAAACACTAGTGTCAACTTTGTGTGCATCAATTCTTATATGCTTACTTATTGCACTTGTTATATTACTTTGTGTTGACAATTATCCATGAGATATACATGTTGAAAGTTGAAAGCAATTGCTGAAACTTAATCCTCCTTTGTGTTGCTTCAATGCCTTTTACTTAGAATCTATTGCTTTATGAGTTAGCTCTTATGCAAAGCTTTTTGATGCATGTCTTGAAAGTACTATTCATGAAAAGTTTTGCTTTTATGATTCAGTTGTTTACTCTTTATCTATCTGTTAGCAAACTATAGATCATTGCTTTGAGTCACTTCATTCATGACATGAGCCTTACAATATTATTTGATCAAGATTGTGTGAAAGCATGTCTCCTCAGAAATTATTTGTTGTTATCGTTTTACCTACTCGAGGACGAGTAGAACTAAGCTTGGGGATGCTTGATATGTCTCCAACGTATCTATAATTTCTGATGTTCTATGCTTATATTATACCAATTGCTACATGTTTTATATACACTTTATATCATTTTTATGCATTTTCTGGGACTAACCTATTAACAAGATGCCACAGTGTCAGTTCCTGTTTTCTGCTGTTTTTGGTTTCAAAAAAGTTGTTCTAGAAATATTCTCGGAATTGCACGAAACAGGAGTTAAAGTTCCTATTTTTCCAAAACGTACACGGAGTCCGAAGGAGAGACGAAGGGGGGGGCCGTGGGCCGTCCTCACCACCTGGTGGCGCGGTCCCACCTTCTGTCGCGCCGCCACGTGGTGAGGAGGCCTCGGGCCTCCACCGACGCCGCCCTTTGGCTATATATTCGTCTTTCCGGGAAAACCCTAGACACCCGAGCCAATATTCTAGAAAACATCCGCCGCCGCCGTCATCAACCCTAACTCGTGAGGGTTCTGAAGCTCTCCCCGGCACCCTGCCGGAGAGGGGAATCATCACCGGAGGGCTCTACATCGCTATGCCTGCCTCCGGAGTGATGTGTGAGTAGTTCATCTTTGGACTATGGGTCCATAGCAGTAGCTAGATGGTTGTCTTCTCCTCTTGTGCCATCATGTTTAGATCTTGTGAGCTGCCTATCATGATCAAGATCATCTTATTGTAATGCTACATGTTGTGTTTGCTGGGATCCGATGAATTTTGATACTATGTCAAGTTGAATATTGAATTATCATGTCTATGTCTTTTATGATCTTGCATGCTCTCCGTTACTTGTTGAAGTTTTGGCCAAGTGAATGCTTTTGACTCCAAGAGGGAGTATTTATGCTAGATAGTTGGGTTCGGCCTCCATTTAATCTGGGACAGTGACAGAAAGTTCTAAGTTTGTGGATGTGTTGTTGCCACTAGGGATAAAACAGCAATGCTTTGTCTAAGGATGAATGTGTTGTTTACATTATGCACTTGAATTAATGCAATTGTCTGTTGCTTACAACTTAATACTGGAAGGGGTGCGGACGCTAACTTGAAGGTGGACTATTTAGGCACAAATGCATGCTGGATAGCGGTCTGTGTACTTTGTCGTAATGCCCAAATGAATCACATAGTAGACACTACAACTTGCACATGCATGTTATGCACTTTTCAATATTGTCAATTGCCCAGCTGTAATTTATTTACCCAGCATGTTAGTTATCTTTATGGAGAGACACCACTAGTGAACTGTGGACCCCGGTCCATTCTTTTACATCTGAAATACAACCTATTACAATCATTGTTCTCTTTCATTCTCTGCAAACAAACATCATTTTCCATACAACACTTTTAATCCTTTATTTTCAGCAAGCCGGTGAGATTGACACCCTCACTGATTCGTTGGGGCGAAGTAGTTTGATTGTCTTGTGTGCAGGTTCCAAGTCAACCGTCAAGACTTTGCGCCGAGTTTTCTGACGCCGTTGACACCTTCGAAGCATCGCCGACTTCCTATTAGATTGATAACCTCGGTTTCGTACTGAGGGAAGACTTGCTGCTACACTCATAAAACCTTACACTTGAGGTCTCCTGACGAACGTGTGCTACACACGCATCACTCGCCGAGCGGGAAATCAACTCCGGGGCGGCGGCGGCGCGGTTGGTCGCCGGTCGATTCGAGCAGCCCGGCGCGCCAAAAAACCTTGTGGAGCTCCGGCGTGTGTTGATCTAATACGGCGAGCAAGGCGGCGGCCGGAGCGGCGCGTAAAAGGGGCGGCGGCGGCGCCGGAGTGGAGGCGGAAATGGGGGAGGGGCTGCGCGCGGTGAAATGTCCTGGTCGTTCGTTGCGCGCGTCGGCTTTTGACTTTTGCCGCGCGCTGTTCCGCCCCGCGATATTTTGTGCGCGCGATTGTGCAAAATGCCGCGCGCGGGATTTTTTTTTTTTACAGCCTGTGCGATTTTAGCGCGTCCGCTTGAGCAATGAAAACACGGGCGCGCGGTAAATTGGCGGTGTTTCCAGCGCCGCGCTAAAGTACCGCGCGTGATGAAGATGCTCTAAACATTGCAATTTGTCACTATCCAAAAAACATACTCCGCCATTCTAGTTTGACAAAGTCGATTGCGATTTTTGTAAAGAAAAAACCACCATTCTAGTTTGAAAAAAGAAGTACTTTTCGCAAGAGTTTGCATGCGTGTACTTGGTAATAATTAGAAAGTGTTCTTGGCGTCGGGCACATCAACTTCTTTGCAAAAGCCATATCTGACTACCGATAATCTTTGTTTCCACAATTGCTCTAGTCTCCCGAAATGATTGACAATTCCTCTTAAAAATTTCGGTTGCAGTGCAGGAACCGGCCGACGGCAATGCTTCCAAAAGCGCCATAGTCGGCCCACGTACGTCGCGTCGGCGGAAGCTGCCATGCAGGCAGTCGGCCCGCGATCCCGGCGGGTCGGCTCGCGCGTCACGAGGACGAAGGAGGCTGGGCGGCACTTGGATTCCCACGTCTTCCGCCCGCCAAGTCAGCACCCCGATCCTCAGCCAGACAGCCACCATTTAACGCCGGCCACCACCACCACCTGTACTCTCCTACTCTGCTTCTCTTCCTTGTGGGACTCCCCCTCTCGCATCCGACGACCAACGCCGATCCCCACCACGCGCCTCCGTGCCGACGGTCCCCTCCACGATCGTCGTCTACCTGCCGGTGCTCACTCAGCGCGCGCACGTTCACGCGGAGAGATGGACAGCGGCGCGGCCGAAGCGGCGCTGGGCGCGTGGGCGTCCGTGCGGGGCTTCTTCACGCCGGCCACGCTCTTCCTCGTCGTCAACCTCGTCATCGGCACCATCGCGCTCACCTCCCGCTCCCGCCGCCGCGGCAGCGCCCACGACGATCACGACGCGCACGGCCAGCAAGAACCGCCGCCGTTCGGCCAGGCGCAGCAGCACCAGCAGCATGAGAACCAGTACTACGACCAGCATCAGCAGGAGCAGCATCATGAGTACGTGCCCGCGCCGCCGGCGCCGCTCGCGCGCACGTCCTCGGTCCTGGACCGGCTCCGCTCCATCGGCCTCTACCGCTTCCGCTCTGGCGACTTCCCGCCCGAGTACGCCACGCCCGTGGGGACGGACTCGCGGGATGCGACGTCTGCTCCGGAGCTGGCGAGTGGGGATGCTCATCACGCCAGGAGCATGTCAGAGCCGGCGCGAGAGGAGAGCAGGAGGCCGGCACCGTCGAGGATGAAGAAGTCGAGCTCGGTGGCGAGAAGGGCCGAGGTGCCTCGCGCACCAGCGGCTCGGGTGGTCCGGGCGTCCGTGCCGGAGGATGAAGATGATGATGTCCTTCATTACACGAGGGAGGATGATGAGTTCACCGGCGGTAACAGCTTCACCACGCAGCAGCAGGCGCCGGTGACGTCGCAGCACGAGGAGGAGTCGGAGGAAGAGGAAGAGGAGGAGCACTATTACCGAGAAGAGTACGTGCCTCCCCTGCGACCCAGGCTGCTCACGCGCGCGCCGTCCGTCCTGGAGCGCCTCCGCTCGTTCGGCCTCTCGCGGTTCCGCTCCGGCGAGCTCGCCCACGAGCAGACCGCGGCCGCCGTGGAAGAGCTCGAGCGGAACCACGCGCAGAAGCAGCAGGCGACGCAGCTGTACAGCCGGAGCCGGTCGGAGCCGTCGCGGGAGCAGAGCAAGAAGGGCAAGAAGCAGCAGCAGGAGTCGGCCGAGGCAAGGATGAGCAAGTCAGGCTCGGTTGCGCGGAAGCCTGCACCGGCGCCGGTGGTTGCGGCGGAGGATGTGGGCGGCGTGGACGCGCGCGCGGACGACTTCATCAACACGTTCCGGAAGCAGCTCCAGCTGCAGCGGCTCAACTCGCTGCTCAACTACAAGGAGATGATCAACCGCGGGGCGTGATGTTACAGCAGCCCGCCGGCCGGAGAAGAAGAAGATCAACCGAAGAGAGTAGAGTCTGAGCGCAATGACCTGCTGCTGATGCGTTAGTGATTAATCAATTGCATGCGCCTGTGATTAAGCGCGTGTTAATAGTATAGCGTGGTTTCGATCGAATTAACCTGTTAATTACTTGCAATACTGTTGAATTTCGTTTTCTCTCTCTTGTCTGTCTGTTGTTGTTTAACATGTGGCATCATGCATCCATCCATGGATCGGGATATCTCTACTACTAATAAAAGAGCAAACATATTCTTCCCTATGGCCACCCGCTTAATGTACACAAAGCAATAACAAGCAACTGAAGCCTCACGATCAGCCAACTAATTGGGATCCGACCGTCCAGACAACAACTACCTCTGGCCATGGGTACATTTAGCAATTTTAGGTGGCGGACGAAAACTCTGCCGGACCGTTCCACGCCCCCCGTCCACCCCGGTCCATCGCTTACCTAATCTAAGGAGGACCCGCTCGCAAACCACGCGGCTGCCGCCGCCCTCACCGCCGACCACACACGGTCACACGCCGCCGCCACTGCCAAGACGACGACCAGGACGCCGTCAAGCCTGCCGGGTGACGCCGCCACTGCACGGCTAAGGGCGACCATGCCGCCGCACTGCCCGCCGGAGGACGCCACCACCTCCGCACTGCCCGGACGACGACGCCGCCGCAACCTTTGGCAAGGATGCCGCCCCGTGCTCATCCCGGCGAGGACACCGCCCCCGGGCGCACCGACGAGCTTGAGGTGCGTCGCGAAGGGGAGGGGAGAAGGACGACAACTTCAGGTAGAGGAGGGGAGCACGAGAGCAGCTGCTCGAGAGCGGCAGCGGACTGCGAGGACAGAGGCGAGCGGCTCACCTGATTCCATCTCCCTCTGCCCACGACCGCCTCCTCCCAACAATGAGAAAGTACGGCCCTGCTACCACAATCTACCCGCTCAAGGATTTTGCGCCATTAGGCCGTCCCGATCTGCTTGCTTGATTTGATTACAAGAACTGATGCGTATTTCTGCAATTCTTGCTGCCATACAACTTCGTGGATCATATATAGCTTTTTTATTATTGTGATTGGTTTTTGGTTGTTTTGTTGATGGATAGGCTTGGCCCATCGGAGAGATCAGGGGAAGTGACGCGCACCGTCGCCTTCATTGGAGGGAATCGACAACCGAGGCGGATGAATGAGGCTGTATGGCTTCGGTGCTGAGAGGGCGGGAGGGTGCTGGAGGTGGAGAAGAACTAGATGAGAATGGCGATAGTGCTCGATGGGACGACGGTGGCGCAATTCCGTCTGCCATTTCAGCCTGCTCATGTTCCACTGCTCCAGCACGGAACTGAAGATGCTCATCCAGGTATTGATTCTATATTCTCTCTTCTCTGTTCTCTATATTATTTGTGATACGTAAATTTAATTACCAGAGTATGTAGTATGTATATTAGTGCAGTATTTGGATGATTATATAACTTCACCCGGTAGGTCAATTTTTTAATAAGGGATTTATCAAATGCCTAAAGCAGTTCTTGGTAAATTTTTAAATAATGGCTTTATCAATTGGTTCATAGGAGTATGAGTATCATTGCTTTTTTTTGAAAGGTATGAGTATCATTGCTTGATCCGCTCTTTGCTTCAATTCTTGGTCGAAGTTTGGGTGTCACATTATTTTCAGTTGGATTCTTTGTATTTGAGAGGCCAAATCAGTGAACGTTTTCTTAACTATCGTTTGTTCTATTGAATCTTGTGGACGTATCAGAAAGCTGATAATAATGCTCTGATGTTCCTCGATCAACACAAGGTTTGTCCCTGTTGTGCCAAAGATAAACAATATTAAGAATCTGGGCGAACAGTTGAGGCGTTAAGCACAAAATTCAAATATTATATATGAAGCACGGTTTATCCTTTATATTGTCACTGATTAGTTTGGTTCACATTATCCGAGTACAGTATGAATCTTCATTACCAGTTGTGCAGTACTACTGCTTGCATTCTGTCAGGATAGTTTTACCATTTTATAACTTGATGAGCTTGGGGAGGAGGCTGATTGTTCATTTATGGACTGGGGTTCCTTTTTGACGACAGTACCCAGCCATGCTGTAGCTGCCCTGGTATCCTGCTCGACGAAGGTCTGGGTTTAAAAACTCTCTAACGGAGGTGCATAAAATGTCAAGGCTGCACTGAGTGGAGCTGGAAGGGTCTGGCTTCGCTTCCATGGGCTTTGTTCGTCGTCTAGCTACAACCTGAAATGACACTCCCTTGATTACACATACGTGCTTGAGACATTAAAGTCGAATGGTCATCCATAGATTGCACTTTTATCCAACTTTTCATATGGTCATCCATAGATTGCACGAGCTCTAACATCTGGGGAGTCTATAGATTGGGTTTTTTCAGTTCGATTTTGAGGGCAAATTATCTAAGAGGTCCATGCATTTTAGTTGATCGTTGTTAGACGTGTCCACACCTTCTCGATGACTAGAATAAAACCCCTAGGCAAGTCCTCATCTACTGTATGAAACATAATTATTCAAACTCTCCTCATGTATGTACTACTAATCTAATACGAAATTTTAATTGAAGGATTTTGGTCTGAACAGTCCATAAATTCTCGATGACTAGAGCTAAATCTTAGTACTTTTGCACTACTTCTCTATTACTGTAGGATTGAAATATTTTACCCTTGCTGCTTAGGAAAGGTTGTGTCGAGGAAGTTACTTACAGATTTGGATTTAGTCCAACTGCAAGATAATTGATTGCACATAGCGTAGTCTCTACAGCATAAAGGCCATGAGTCTACGACCAAAATGATGATTGCATAACATGGTCTCTATTTTTGTTTGCCACATTGACACATTTCGTAGTAACATTTGTACTTATCTATTCCATGGCCAAAATGTTAATATTTCACAGCTAAACATGTCTCTTTGGATTTCAAATATATGCATTGAATCTTGTTGGATCGTGTGTTGCACGTGCAAATTTACTTCTATGTTAATAATTGAATTGCTTGTGGTCAATGCAGGAATATGACGTGAGAGAGAAGTTGAAGCGAGGTATCAAAAGTTTGAAAAACAATTACCGTTAGCAACCAAGTTCTATCGTTGGGCAAGAAAAAAAAAGACAATTTTGGCCTTTTGATCATCTGTTCTTTGTTGTCATGGAGCATTCAGAGTGTCTGAGTTTATCAAGATCACAATTTACTACTACTTCAGAATATAGAAATAAGGATGTATTCACAAATTTTACTTTAGACGTGCGTGCACGTGCAAAGCTACTAGTCTGAGAGGGACAGATCGAGAGATAGATAGCTTAGCGGAGGTGTGCGTTGATGAGTGAACAGTGTGAGTGATGTTAATGCCTAGCCCTAGTTGTACTACGTTGGTTGCTGGTGGTTTATGCGTCACCGTCGATCTCCGGCCACGAAAATTAATTTGTTTAGGACCTCACCTCAGTCTCGGTCTCTCTCAGGCACGGTGGCCAGCGCATGCGAGCGACGCGCCAAGATGAAGACGGAGACGGTGGAGCTCCGAGCCATTGTACGCCTGCGCTGTGCGGTTGGCCGATGTAAGTTCCTTTCGTCCACACGAGCACGCCGCTGAGATCGTCTGCGTTGGACCGATGCGTCCACTGGTCGCCTTTTCTCGAATTTTCTTTTATCAACCGTAGTAGAAAGCAGTAACGGATTCGATCTCATCACCGGCCATGTCTCTTGTCAGTATCTACGTACACTGTTGTTGTATGTAAAGGTGCGTGTAACTGCCGAGCCATTGAATATTTCGGACGTGTTGACTTGTGTGTACCTCTTGGCAACAGAGTTTACTGCACCGATCACGTGTCCTCCTCCTTGCCGTCCGCCATGGCGCCATGGACGCAGGTCGCGCATGCGCCCAGGTCGGCCAGCTATCCCGGCCGGGAGAAACTGCCGAACGGCGACGTGACATTTTGTCCTGACCGGCCGACACGAGCGAGCGCGCCAGTCCAGAGCATGTTCCGTGCACCTGAGGACCAGTCGAGTCCATCAACGCCGGTGGCCAGCGGTGCTTCGGCGTTGGATCGACAGTAGATCGGCCGACGGGAGGTGTCCACGTGGGTTGGTCGCCGGCGTCGCTGTCCGGCGAGTCCGTCTCGCATCAATCGGTTGCTCAAACAAACGGCAGGCCGAGGTCAACACTCCGGTGGTTGGCCCAACCGGTGGCTGGTCGCGCCACTTGCCTCATCGGAGAAATGATGAAGGCTTTGCAGCTGTGGCTCGTGATGCACTGCACCACGTCCCAGTATTAGAGGCACTGTGTTAGAGACGTTTTTCAAAACTGCCTAAAAAAGGCTAGCATTTGAGGCACTATTTTTCTGTATGCCTCAAATCGTATAGTATTTGAGGCATTTATTTGAACTGGGTTAGCTTTTCAGGCACTATTAGATGTCTGGATAAGTAACCATTTGAGACACTTTCTCCTAAACAGAGAATTTGAGGCACTTTCTTATAATGTCCCTAATGCTAGTCCTTTTGAGGCATTTTCCTGGTGCCTCAGAAGATCTAGTTTCTGCAAAAGAATAAATAGCTTCGGATCATAACTTGACAATCCAAAAAAGCAAACTTAACCATCACATCAACATTAAGAGACTGATTACTTAGTATCAACACTTAGTTCCCAGCAAAAGCATCCACCACAGTCAACAACTTACAATCTGACTTAAGCAGGATTTACATACTTAGAAGTCTGACTTCACTAACATAATTTACATAGCATAGCAGTTTTAAAAGGAATACTTATGTATAACATTCCTTTTCATATATAAACTGCAGAGACACTACTTGGCAGTCTTAGCTACTTAGCGATCCAACTTTCCAGATTCTCTTCACAGGGGCATGATCATGAGGTTGAGTCCATGGTGCTTACATGGGACGCAGTCAAAGCCATAGATACATCCCTTAATCAGATTGAATTCACTGGCAGCTAAGGCCCATCCTCCTGAAAGCATAGCCCTCTTTAGTTCCAACTCCTAGCTTCATTGTAACCAGGATCTTCTTATTGGTTGTTGCGCACTCAACTAGGATATCAGTTGGTTTCTTGATGTACTTCCTCAGGTCCTTTTTTGTGTACTCAAGTTTAAATTCTTGCTAAGTTAAAGAAATTTCAACATTAGCTAAGACTATTGGACTGATGCATGACCTGTAATTTACACTCATTGTTAATCAAAACACTATTGAACTAATGCATGATTACTTATGGTACAATCTTACCATCTTGCCTTTTTTCTTGTCTGCTGAAGAAGCTGTCATCTTGTAGATATATGGCCTAATTTCACAGTCTTCGAATATGTCACTTAGCATATGGTACTGCTTCTTGTCCAACTCCATATTGTTCCCAAAGGTCCAGGTCTTGTCAAATGGCCAATTACCAGTATAGTTAGGACCTACAAGCAAATTCCTTTTTGTTAGTCAAATTACATTGTGCAAACTTCATCTCAGCTAACTAAACAAATCTGAAATCAAATTTGCACTGTTCCTAATACCTCTCTTCAGCATCCATGGTTTGGGCACTATCTTCACATCTTCATCGCTGGAGGAAGAACCATCACATGGTTTCGGCACAGCAACACTGCCACCAGTTGGTTTTGGCATGGTGATGGTCACGAACACCATCTGTTCAGTAAAATTAACATGCATGAATAGGCATGTTCAATGCAACAAAAATTAATATTCATGAATAGGAACAGAGAAATGATAGTAAACTTATTTGTAAATAAACTAGTTGCAAAAAGTAATTACTAACTTGACTGCTGTAGCACTATTTGTAAATTGACTCCAAAAATTATTTTTTTGGGCAAATTATACAAGTGCCTATATCCAAACTTAGTAATACTTTGAAAGCACAGAAGACAGTATTACACAAATATTACCATACTAGACACTTCAAGAAGGCCCAAGTTGTTCACAACTATTTTCAAAACCATACTAGACACTTCATATCCTTACAAATAATATTACACAAATAGTAAACTTAGTTCCACACATAGTAGACAATGTAGTAGTTCCCAGAATTACAATAATCTGAAAATACAAATAAAGCAACAGATAACGGAAATTCGATTCGGCACCCGAGCACACGTGCTCCCAGTATTTCTACCGTAGTAACTGGGGATCAATGGCTAAAAGCAGTTCTGCAATTTAATATGACTGTCATTTAGCCCTACGGAACAGATGGAGAAGAAACGGAATGAACTTGTACATGTCTAGCTGTCTCACGAGCGCAAAGCACTGCCGGCGGTGTGCCCGTGCGAGGCGGACGCAGCTCGCGTTGCTCCTGACCCTCGCATCACCGGGCATGACGAGGGGCCTGTCATGTGTATCACCGGCATCCTCCTCGTCTTTCTCGAGGAGCTCCCCGAGGGGTCGGCCGCCGAGCCTCTTCTGGGCGCCGTGGTGCTCGGGCTGTCTGACCTGCTTGTGACGATGGAGAAGTTTTTTTCTTGCTCGTAGACTACGCGCTAGGAGAGCTGGCGAGGGGCGAGGTTGTGGGTGCCGACGAACACCGTTACGCCGAGCTGGTCGTCTCTTAGTTTCGGTTTGTCATAGGCTCCATCGCCACGGCGATGGACGTGTTGCCGACGGACTTGGTCATAGCAGGTGTGGGTGTGGCGCTCGGTGGTGCGGCTTGACGCGGACGACGGCCGCGCGGCATGAACTGTGCGCTCCATGCTCGCCAAGTTTCGTAACCATGCCACACTGCACGCCGAGGAAGGACACGAGGATGGCGTAGCATTTGAGGCATTATTGAGTGTCTCTAATGGTATATCATTTGAGGCACAAATCAATAATACCATTTGAGGCATTATTGAGTGCCTCTAATGGTATAGCATTTGAGGCACAAATAAATAATGCCTCAAATGATATACAATTTGAGTCATTATAGAGTGCCTCTAATGGTATATCATTTGAGGCACAAATCAATAATGCCTCAAATGCTATATCATTTGAGTCAAATGCTATACCATTTGAGGCACTCAATAGTGCCTCAAATGGTAGTATTTGAGACACTAGATAATGCCTCGAATTTAACCCTTTTGAGGCACTGAAAATGCCTCTAATACTCACCTACTAAGGCATTATTTAAAAATGCCTTAAAAGACTTTCAACGCAAGTAAATCCAGCACTTTTATTTTTGCCTTGAATAACTTTTCGAGCCATTTTGGAGTGTCAGATGCAGGACGTGGTGTAGTGATGTGCGCTCCCGAACTGCAAATCATCTTGTTCAAAAAAAGAAAGAACTGCAAAACATCAGCCAAAAAAAAAAACGCATCCGCATGGAAGGCATCCTTGTCAAAGTGTTTGACGTGTTTCCTATTGCATGTCACCAATCCAATGGTCTTACAAACATAAATAAGTGAATTCTCATTGTTTTGTCGATTTTTTAGTGTAAATTAATTACTCACTCAATTCATTTTTATAGGCCACACTTGGTATCTTTTCCATTTTAACCACATAAATTCATTCATTTTAACCACATACATTAATTGAGGGAGGGATGTTTTTTTTGCAAAGTCCTTATTTTCTCTTGGAAAACCCAGACGTCCACTCTTATGCGGACGGAGGGAGTATGTGGCCAAAATTGAAAGAATATCTAATGTGCATTGTAAGATTGAATGGAGGGAGTAAATGATCCGGTGATTAGAGCGTGTCTAGTATATTGTGACATTGTGATGGTAATTAACATGTTAATCATTAAAGCAATTAACATATTTTATTAATCCAACTAAGGCATATGCCAATGCAAGCACGGTTTCATATGCATTTTGCTTACACGGCATACTTGTTAATGAGGAGAGAGTGTGAGGTTGTATCTTACTAATATACAACTCTTGCACGTGGCGATAGGCCAAAAGTAGTGCTAGCGCATGGATTAGTTAGCCCCAAATCATTAAATTTAGATACAACTAATAAGAAACAATGCATTGACATAGCTATCTCTTATATTTTTATTACTCCTATGATAACGCGCTAAGAGACGATGCATTGGCATAGCTATCTCTTATATTGTTAATGAGGAGAGAGTGTGAAGTATCATGAAAGCATAATTCCCAAGAATAGCTGGTATATCCAGACCAGACATGCGCTGGAAAGTAGGCAGTATCCTAGCACATCCACCTCAAGTGCATATGGAAATCATAGAGAGAATTAAGAGTAGAGAGAAATAATCATGTGGTCGATGCTATGACCAACATCGATGTTAAAAGTCACGGACTTGGCAGCGAGGGCATCAACATCAACCTTGTCGTTAAGCGTGGAAACAACATTTATGTAGGTATCGTTCGACGTGTATTAGTCAAGCTAGTCGTGCAGCGTCGATGAAGATGAACATGATCTGTCATACAAAGACGCTCCCCCGAAACTTTTCTCCACTCTCCCGATGCAGGATTGCAAGAGGCAGGGTTCCGGAGACCTGCTCTCATTGATAACCATGCATGAGGTTGGAGGGATGGAGAGCAACACAAGGAGTGCAACAACAACTTAACACTGTTGCCAGAGCTTGAGAAACTAGAGGCAATTTAGTTGAAGACAACTATGGTTGGCGTTTTACATAGTGTTGTTCGGATAGTTTGTGGGGAGAAAGCCCACGATCCTAGCGAATTGGTAACTAAAATTTAGTACAACCGTTAAAGATCTGGAAATAAATCGCCTAAAAAATTCGAGCAACAAAATTAAAACGCGATTTGGCCGTGTGATATTTAGAAGGAGCGCGTATGAGTCACTCTCTTTTTTTTGGTCAATCTCCTAAGGAGCGTAGAATAATCTCGCTTATAAGAAGGTCCAAGTTGTTCACAACTATTTTCAAAACAAAAAAATACGCGTTCACAATTAATTATAAAATTTAATCACACCCCTGCTAACGCTTCACGCTTGTGGGTTGTCCACTTGAAAATTTCAGTAATTTAGTACTCCTCCGTTTACAAAAAGATCTCTCCAAATTTATATGTATTTCAGTAATTTAGTACTCCTCCGTTTAGATACATATAAATTTCAGTAATTTCAGTAATTTAGTACTCCTCCGTTTAGATACATATAAATTTGGATTAGGTTAAGACATCATTTTGTGTATCTCTTTGTCGATCTTGATTCTGCGGGTTTAGGATGTCAGCTTCTCAGGCACAGTGGTGACCCGCGCGTGCAACGGACCCAGGAGCCAAGATAGATGGATGGATGAAGACGGTGCATTTCTGAGTCATCGTATGTACGTACTCCCTCCATTTCAAATGAAATGATTTTTATTTGTCTAAATACGGATATATCTAAATATGATACATCCGTATTGAATATTGATACATTTGTATGTAGATATAAATGTAAGTTATCTAATTTGAGACGACGGCGTTATAGCACTGTTCCCTTCTTAGAGCGCTGCTTTTGGAGAAGTTGTACTTTTGTTTTTGGTGGTGTTAGGCCTGCTACAAGTAATAGATCATTGTAGCGCGACTTTTCTCTTTTCTAATTCTTCTTATTATTCTGAGTTGTGTGCATCCGTGTTGTCGTTAGGACAATGCGTTGTTACAGAGGTTGAGTGTAATTGGTATCTTCGCGATATTAATATATACTCTTTATGTTAAAAAATCTAATTTGAAACGGACGGAGTATCATTTCAATAGTCTACACACTACATACAAATACAGGGACTCCCATGTGTCAAGTCGTCACCTTTTCTGGCGAACCCATTTTTTTTATCACTTTTGCTAATTTATACCCACGTACGTACGCGGCCCGTCAATCGTCGAAACCAGTAGCAGATTCTTATCCATCGCCGTCCTTGTCCCTTGTCCCGATCGAGGTATACTATAAGGATTAGGCGCGCTTTGCTGCGCCCATTGTTTATTGGCATCGGTGTGTTTCTTATGTTTGTGGGTCAAGCTTGGAATTCCGTTTTGTACAGAACAAATTATGTGTGTTAATAAGTACTACGAAGCAATAAGCACTTAATCCGGTATCTCATACACATGTAACAGAAACAAAAGGAAAAAAAAGTTCATTTTTATAGCTATGAGGCAACTACAGATATCACAGACATGAAAATAATGCACATTGCAACTGGTAGTCCAATTTTTGTTTATTGTAGGGCTCCAATTTACATAAAACTATGTATATGGTAGGGGAAATTAAAATCAATTACAGAGTCCTTCTTTGATAAACAATTATTATCAATAAAAGAAAGACCTAACGACATGATATGCGTGTGTTTTTTTCCAGAACGACTAAATAGTGAAGTTCCTACATTTGGTTGAAATGGCTAAAAGTTAATCAGATCCAGATATATTGCTAAACAAATAAGCATAAAAAAAATGCCTGAGTATGTCCAGCTGAATGTGGTTATTCGTGATTTTTGTGAAATCTCATAAAGCATTGAGTAAATGGTGAAGATATAAAGGACAAA
Organism: Poa pratensis; assembly: GCA_947311845.1. NCBI lineage: Eukaryota > Viridiplantae > Streptophyta > Magnoliopsida > Poales > Poaceae > Poa > Poa pratensis. The sequence goes on from CAMZMU010000035.1 coordinate 49,144,530, forward strand.
CATGGCGTCCTCCAGCTCTCGCAGATCTGATATGGTCACGGTTGGATGAGAGATAGAAGATAGCCAAAACAACAAATTCAAACACAGCTAATAGAAAAAAGAAGAGTGACGAAAATCTTGTATATTTAACATCTTGAAGGAAAACAAAAAGGTAGTTTTTGCTTGACATGAAGACTAAGATAGTGCCATAATTAATACAAATCTCACAAAATAAACATACTGAGGTGTTATTTATTATGAATTATTAAAGATAGCACGGGATAACAAATAAATAAGGAATTTAAAGCAACAACAAATCAAAAAAAATCATACTCCGGAATTGACCGATCGAGGAGTATGATGTTGATATATGCAACTCTATCCTACTGGACAATTGACTGGGTAACTACAAAGATAATTGGAATTCCGGAGCTACTGATGCTAGCTACGGATAATCTAGTCATGAAGATCATGGTCGAAAGCAGTGGAGTAAAACTAAACCATTCAGGTTGTTTTGGTTCTAAAGTGCACAGTGGACGCTTGCTGACTGTTCTTTAGTCAATACCACAAAATTCTAATGGTAATATAATGGGACCATTAAGTTGACCATAGAACTCCTAAAACTCTTCGACCTAGTCTCACTTGGTCATAAGTTACTGCTGACCATGTGCATTTGTAATTACCCAAAAGTATATGCGCATGATTGATCTTCGATAGGTAGCATCTTCAGTTTTACCTCCCAGGGGTGGACATACTATAATCATATGTTTGACCAATTTAAAGGGCCAGCTGGCTAGAATATGCTTATGACAGAGCAAACAGTTTGTAGTTTCAGAACAGTGCATAATGCAGTTTGCAAAACCTACAAATGTGTGTTATGGTTGGTTGCATTGGAACGATCTGTATTTGCTCTTATGGCTCAATTTAGCTCACCCTACATCTCTAAATTAACAAACAAGCAATCAAGCACTGATTTACTGGACAATCACAAAGCAGTTCCGAACATCCATGAGTAACTGTTCACTGTACCTCAATAGATATTTAGCTCAAGGTTTTCCAGAAGCAACAAATAAAATGCTAGAGGCTGACATGCTTGGGGAAATAATTCCTTACATGTATAAACTTGTGTACCTACATGTATCCGTGAATATATATGCACGAATATATTTATACAATAGCATGATCAAGTCTCCAAATTTGAATCCTATTTTTAATCCAAGCTCCTATTTTGGGGCTCTTCTTTCCCAGGAGTAGAGTAGGGCCGGCTTAGTCTGTCATTCTGTGTTGCAGCCTGCAATATTTCCAAGTTTAGAGCCCGGCCTGAAATATTGTCTGAGAGAATGAGGCAGCTAAATGTGTAACATCCAGATTTGCTACATTGCAGGCAGTAGATGCTTCCGTAGGATAAACCCAAATACTGGTAGATAGACTTTGTAGCACAGTAAATCAGCATGAACTGGACACAAAAACATGAACCAAAAGAAATCCACACAAGGATAAGTATTGTGAAACGAAAATATATATACTCACATTTAACATCACAATATTTGTATCTGTTGTGCTTGCTGCTCAACAAGATTAGGTATTACTTAAAATTCTATCACATCATTTACAAATACAACAAGAAAGTGCTGAACTTAGCATCTGAAAGTAAACGGCTCATCATGTAGCACATGATCAGCTTCCGAATATTTTTATATTGAAGCCCATGAACTCACTTTCAGTGCCCTGCATGTCCCATGTAATTTGCCATGTTAAAAATCTGAAGGTTGTCCATATGATCTCTTGAGGCTTTTGCCGTACATCATACTTCATCAATGTTTCTTAGATTATTTTTACCTACACAGTTAGGGATAGAAAAACTGTCGAGAGTCATAAGCTAATATTCAATCCTTGTTTCTGTCACTTGAAAATGCAGGTGCACAAAAGCATCACCCACAGATCTGAAGTTCAGAAGCCTATTTTCAATAACCAAAAACAGCTTTAGCCTGACGAAAAAGGACAAACCCTTGAACATGTAAAAGGCGTAACTGATAGCGAAAATACTGAGAGGTTTAAACGACAACAACAGATAGAGGATGTATTTTGTTACCGGAAGGTTTTCAAAACTCTATGTGGTAACATGCTAGTTTGTCAGTCTGTTGTACCGTGTTACCATCTGTAAGCATCAAAGAGGCATACGCTGTTATTCTGTCTTCAGAGTAGAAATTGGTGACTGAAAAATTAAAAATAAAGAACAAAGATTGGCAGCATTTGCTTCAAGTTCCATAACTATGTAATGTTGTTAATGTAGCAATGCTTCGTTAAAGTGGAAGTGGCCACAACTTAATCTCGACTGGCTAATAACCCGGTTATTTTTAGAAATGACGTAAACTGAACAAAAAAATCAGATTGGTAAATATTGTGTTCAAAATAAATGGGAAAGACCTTCATAACTCTCCTATGCTTTAACCCTTTCCACCTTATTTCAGTTAAAGGCTTGTAAAAAAGATATATAACGTTCTAAATTGGGTATTCAAAATAAATAATTTTGCCTGCCATGCGAGTAAGAAAAGATGTATCATTGAGGTGTTGTATGCCTAACAGCAACTGATTGCCGTGATCAATAAATCACCATGATCCAACATTGCTCAGTGTTCACAATCAAATGCATGTATCCTATGGTATGCATAAACCAAGACAGCTTAACGGATATGTACATATCCTATGGTATACATAATCCAGGACCTCTTCAGAGATAGGTACATGTCCACTAATATAAATAAAGCAGGACCATCAAATGCATCTCGATAGACCTACTTGCAGCTACGATTACAATGTGTACAGTGGTATTCTTCTACAGAACAAACTGAGTAGATCTACAATATCGTTAATGTAGTGCATTCAACATTTACACTGGTTGAGCACACACACCTCCTAAAATCATCCACAGGGGTCAACCAAAAAGAACCGGCGGCGTGCACGGCTGCTCCTGCGCCTCCTCTGCGATGGGCGGCACGCGCTCGACCTCCCAGGCGCCGCCGTTGAAGACCCAGCGCTCCGGAACCAGGCCCTCTGGCAACGGTGGTGGAGGTGGCAGCTCCACCTCCATGGCCTCGTACCAGGGCGCCTGGGGCTCCAGGACAGCCGCCTGTTGCGCCTCCGCCGTCGCTGCCTGCTCCTGAGCGACGTCGGCGAGGACCATGGCCCAGCGCCGCGCCTCGTCCTCCGCCATCTGCTTGAGGGAGGCCTCCCTCGCGGCCTCCCACTCTTCCTCCTCAGTGAGCTCCATCTTCACGCGCGCTGGGGGCGGTGGCGGAGACCCAATGCGCATCTGGCGCTAGGGCACCGGCGGCGCGTCGCGGCGCCGTGTGTGCGGTGGCGGAGACCACCGGCCAGTTGGCCGCGTAGGCGGCGTCGTGTAGTACGCCTGCCGCCGCAGGTCGTGCTCGTCCACGAGCCCCCCCAATTGGAGGACGTGGCCGCGTAGGCCAGGTCGTCGCGGAGTTCCCTGGGGAGGCGGCGGCGGCGCCGCGCGAGCTCCTCATCCCGTGCCCGCCTGCTCGTCGACATCGGGGGCACTGGGATACGCTGCGGGTTCAGATGCCAATGCTCAGGGAGCTTGACATCTGGCCATGGCAGCGGGGTGGCGTGCCTCCAGTACCAGTCGCAGTCTTCCTTGCGCACGTAGATGCGCTCGCGCAACGCCGCGCCGGGCGGCGCGAGCTGGAAGACTTTGGCGGGGATCGGCGCATGGGGTGGGGAAGGGGATGGGGATGGGGTCGGGGTGGGCGTGCGCATGCACCGGCGGCGGCGCGAGCTGGAACCACCCGAGGACCCCGCCTCGTGGTCGTTCTTGCCTTTGCCGAATCCAGGCCACCGGAGCGGCATTCCGGCGAGCTGGGCGACGGGGAAGCTAGGGTTTGGGTTCGGGATTTGGGTCGGCGGAGAGGGAGTGGTGTGGGGAGTGAAGAGGGGTGGGTGGGGGCTGCCCGTCCCTATCCCCTGGCATTAAAAAGGACTGGGCCAGGGGGAGACTGACCGGCGCGGGGTGGCTGCCAGGTGGGGACGGGACGGACATGACGCGTGGGCGCGCGGACGCGTTTTCTCTCCGCCGCGCGTCCGCCCCGACGCATCAGTTGCCCAAATTTGGGCCAGGGATGCGTCGGGGCGGACGCGCGGCGGATCAAAAAGCGACGCGCGGTCCATTTGCGTCGCCCCGTTGGGCCGTCTTTTTGCCCCTCGTGGACAGGAACGGACCGACGCGGACTCGATGCGTCGGCCCGTTGGAGTCATCCTAAGCTGCAAATTTTGGATCACCGCCCTGACCATAAGTCCAGTGGTCACCTTTTCTCAGGATTTTTTTACACGAGACCTGTCAATCGTAGAAAGTAGTATAGGATTCGAATTCGACACCGTTATGTCTTTGTCCCATTCGAGACTTGTGTAAACTTTGATGTTAAGATATATACGGCTGTAAAGGCGCACATATATACTAAGCAGCAAAGTTTACTGCTTTGCTTTTTTTTTTGCGAGGAAACTTCTGGTGATATTAAAGCACGACAGTTACAAACAGGACCCCAACAAAGATCAAAATTACAACCCGGTCCTTGAGCAACTCGATGTCGCCGGAGCAGAGGAAGACGTGCCGATGACGCGCCGCTGCTGCATCTCTCCTCTTGCCTTGGATCGAGAGATCTCCCCTTGCAGACGGGAAGTCTTCGGGCCTCGAGCTCCTGGGAGCCTCCACCCTCCTCCGCCGGTTCCATCCGCGAGCTCCACCACCAGTAGCTTCAAGATCGTCGACGGATCCGCCGCACGCAGATCCGGAAGGGGAGTAGTAGGCGCATCCGACGGCCGCAGCGGACCGTGAGCGCGGGGAAGGAGGCGCCTCGCCGCGGACCTCCGCAGAGCTCCAACGCCGAAGAGGGCAGACGCCACCTGCATAGATACCACCGACCGCGCCGCCCACCTCGAAGCGCCGCCGGCAGAAAACTCCACAGCTCCTACACTATATACACCCGAGATTTGAGGCTCCCCCAACCTCCCGCCGCCGGAGCTCGAGCCTCGAGGGAGGTGGGGAGAGGAAAGAAGGGAGGCAGTCGGCGACCGTCGTGCGCGAGGGAGGTGGCCGGCGGCGGTCGTGCGCGAGGGAGGTGGCCGGCGCGGCCGTCGTGCGCGAGGGAGGTGGCTCGAGCCTCGAGGGAGGTGGGGAGAGGAAAGAAGGGAGGCGGCCGGCGGCCGTCGTGCGCGAGGGAGGTGGCCGGCGACGGTCGTGCGCGAGGGAGGTGGCCGGCGGCGGTCGTGCATGAATTAGGAGAATATCGAGCAAGAGCAAGAGCGGCAGGGGTCGGCAGCTGGCAGGAATGTGTTCGGCGCGACGCAGCACCGTCGAATCGATGAAGGCGGCGGTCGGCCGGCGCGGTGCTGCTACTGCATGTTGTCGAGGCTTTGGGCAGGCGACGGCGAGTTGTCATGGAGGAGGGAGGAGGTAGTGCCGTAGCGTGGGCTGGTGGCGGCGGAGCGATGGCCAGTCAGGGGCATCGGGCGGCGCTGGGGAGCGAGCAGGTGATGGCGGCGCTGGATGGGGATGAGGCTTGGTAGTTGTTACGAATAGGGTGGGGATTAGGTTTTTAGTTGGGCTAGGCCTCGACTAGATGGTGGGGTTTTTACTGGGCTGCCTAATTATTTCGGGTAATTCGGGTACCGGGAATAGAAACCCGTATTTTCTGTAATAAATTCGGGTTTTCAAATCTGTTACCCGTTGCAGCGCTCGGGTTGGTCGGGTTCGGGTAGTTCGGGTTCGGGCTCGGGTTTTTCGGGTTCGGGCTTCGGGTTTCGGGTTTTATGCCCACCGTGAACGCCGGCAATGGTCGCTTTCCTTTTCCGCGTCCTATATAACCGATCAAAACAAGCCTGAGCGATGCTCATCTTCCCGCCAGCTACCGCCAACACAATCTAGAGATCAAGTTCAGGCCGGCTTCCACAATTGTAGCCAGACAATGCTCCTTTACACCCCTAGAAAAAATATACATCAATGGTTATCAATCCGAAATATAAAAGGTCCTCATCTAAAGCTTCATAATTTTTTTGCATAAACCTGAGTAAAAGTTGTACCCAAATTTGACCGTTGCCATTCAAGACAAGTGCAAACAAGCCTGAGTGATGTTCATCTTCCCGCCAGCTACCGCCAACACAATCTAGAGATCCAATGCACGCCGGCTTCCACAGTTGTAGCCTGACAATGCTCTTTTACACCCCAGAAAAAATATAAATCAATGTTATCAATCCGAAATATAAAAGGTGCTGAGAACATAAATACACACAAAGTTCCTCATCTAAAGCTTCATAATTTGTTTGCGTAAACCTGAGTAAAAGTTGTACCAAAATTTGACTGTTATCATTCAAGACAAGTGCATAATTGCATATGTGAGGCCCTCCATTAGTTTCCTAATGAACTTCCAACAACAAAAGCACACTTCTACATTAGACAAAATGGGGAGTAAAGCTGAAGCGTAATTTCATAATAAAGTAGTAAAAGTAATCAGCAAGCGAATAAATTTCTTCCCTACACGCCCCTGAACCCAAGAAATTAAGCCAAATTTAAAACGTGCAACGAGAACTAGCTCAGCATGCCAGATGCCAACAATATGATTTTATCCTTCTCATGAACTTTATATGTCAAATGCACTAATTAATACTGGTAGGTAATTTCGCTTAAGAAATATCACTTCATACACAACTTAGGTCTGAACTATATATATAAGGAAGATTTCAGTGCGGTGTGCTGCCTGTGGGATGTGAATCTGGGACAATGAAGGCAGACTACATATTTACTAAAACAGTCCCATGGTATAGTGAACATCTCTGATACAGTTTGAACACGAGATGATCGAGCAGCATAGACTAATTATATTATATGGTACAACATTCAGTGAGAAAAAACATGTCAAGTGTGAAGATGAAACATTGTACAACAGAACCAGAACAAAATATATCCTAAGCCAACCCATTTGTTTTGATACCTTGGCGATTCACAGCAACAAAGTCGACCTCTTAGCCAATCGTGCAAGAGTTTTCTATCGGTAAGAGCTGTAGGACACAACCTTCTGCAGCGTCTGTTCCATCGCTCTCACCGAAGCCTGCAAGATTGTCAGTATATAAAGGAAGATATGTTATATTGATGCTTGATACACAGAAAGAACGTCACACAAAAACTGTACTTTCCATCGGTAAGAGTTGCAGGACCATCAACAGGCAAAGGCAAAGCTGGTTTGCTGATGCTTGATGCACATAAGGAGAAGAAGAAAAAAAAGAGGCCAGGTTGACCAATATTTCAGTAAGACAGTTATCTAAAACAAAATTTGACCTACATATGAATTATGAGATGAAAACCCATGATGAATAAGCGAGCTCATAAACTTAATGTCTGGGTAGTTAACCTCAGAGTTTAATAGCAGTAAATAGATCAACGGTGGCAGTAAAACATGTTTGTTACTTGGAAGAGAAAAAGGAAACACTGAAATGGTGTTATAATGCTCCACATGAATGATCAAATATTTTGCTCTTCTCAGTGAACAAATAAGCCATACGAAAAATAACAGGCGGCACTTTATATGCCGGCACTGAAACTCGTCATGTAATCAATGAGTAGCCTCGGACATGTGTAAAAATTGCATATTTCATTCATATTCTTAGAAATAGAAGTCACGAGTGGAATGTAAGGAAATTGTACAGTAGCACTTATGCATCCATTCCACATGTTAGGTGTGGCTGGTGTATTCGGCGGATCCCTATTTAGTGCTATGCATGGTTCCTTGGTAACCTCTAGTTTGCTCAGGGAAACTACTGAAAATGAATCTGCTAATGAGGGTTACAAATTTGGTCAAGAGGAAGAGGCTTCCACCCACAAAAACTATTATGAACACACTTATTATTGGGGATCATGTATACAACTAAGTTAAGTTGGACCGGTAGATCCATGGCTACCCAGCTTAAACTGTGCATGTCAGCTCACACATCAGTTTGAGATATTCATGTGAGTTATAAGTCTATTGTTAATACAGTCAGTTTTCCTAGATCCTCTTGAAAGCCAATGTTCATGTGTCGATGTAAATATTATACCGGTTAACAAACATTGTATTTAATTACGACATATTGTATGAATGTCATCCGGAAAGAGGCATACCTGAATATTAAGCCACACTCATCCCAACGAACAGTATAACAATAGTATCCTCACAAGAAGCCTTGTATATGGCAGCTCCATCAAAAGCTTTTGCATGTTGTCCCCATAGAGTAACAAAGGCACGATTACCACTTCATATAAAAGTACAATGTCAGCACTTATGATTTTCAAAGAATGTACTATTAAATTGTTCATGTGTGTACTACTAATTATACCTTGGATCTTGATTCGTCCTTGACGGAATGATGTCTGTCAGCATTGCAACCAATCCAACATCTAATGGCAGAGACAAACAATGCTAGAGTTGAAGAAAAAAAGACGAATAATGAAAAGAAGGAAAATGGTTACCAACAGAGCGGGAACAATTTAAACAATTGACCATTGAGTACCTGACAGAAGGGTATTGTCTCCTATGCGTGTCTGCAGAACATCAAACGTTTGTGCATCACAAACAGTGGAAAGCTTTGAGGTTCTGGATAACTTCATGAATTTTTGTACAATGGGTGATTTTAATTCTGTAAGGATGGTTTGGTGTCTTGTATTTCTCCTGCGCGATAGCAACAATAATAGATTGAGTTTATAGATTAATCCCTCCATCCATTCCTCCTTGAAATAGTCTATACGGTTCAATGGAATATATCGACCGATTGTGTTCCCCTAATGTAAAACAGTTGAGATAACATCTATTTTAAATGATACGAATAACATCATACTCTAAAGAAAACACATCATATCCACCGGCAAATGTACTCCTCTCCATAAATTTGCTACATCCAGCTTGGTCTGAACAACTATATGTACTCTAAAGAAAGCATTTTACTTTATACAAGTAGCAATCCGACGAACTTATATATTGCGTAAGGGAAAACTGGAGCAATATGTGGTACATGGAATCAGAAATTTACTTAAGCAATACATTAATTAAAATTATTTTGCAAAAAAGGCATCATAAGTAGTAAATGTATTGTAACTGAAAGCTGAAACAATTTATGGGAAAAGGTAAATATATTTGGAACAACATCATGTTACTATCAGCTGATGAAAGGCATATACTGTACCAAGTAGGATGTTAATACTTCGTAGAAAAGCACACATTCGCCATAAATATTTCAATAAACATCTGCCAGACATTGTACTTAAAAAATGCAGCTTCCCTGCCCTCAAATGTCTCACGTGAAGAATATCACATCAATCACTGGATTTTCCTCAACTGAGACTATATCTCATTATGATCTGGTGTGTTCTAATCGTTTTGGCAAAATATGAAGAGCTTGCTAATCTATTCTGCCAAAAAAGTACGATAAATTTGCTAATCTATTGTGTGCGCTCAAATTGTAATCAGAGGACCAAACAGCCCCTAGATCAGTACATTTGAACCAAATTGCTGAAATAGAGCAAATATGTATGCCGATTAGAGAAGACTAACCAATCCAATTGCTCTGGATCCTGTATTTTTTCTACATATTTATGAAAAGTGTGAATGGCATCAGAAAACCACACCAATGTTTCACCTGCAAAATAAAGAGGTTGTCCAATGAAAGCTCCTGCACTGGAAGTAATTGAATATTGGATAAGACCTGATGATAAATAATCAACACCAATGAGTTATTGGGATATCTAACCTTTATTAGGCTATGAAGCCTCTCTTGAGCAGTAACTCACGCATGAATCTGTAAAATAAAAACATGCAAAAAGAGAATCTCATGTCAAATCACTGTGATTCCATGCTCTCTTTATACAACCTATACCAAATACCAGAGATCAACCCTTAGAAATCTGAGTATATCAAATAAGAAGTAAATGGTCTAGCTACCATTACGACATGATATTTTAAACGAATTCGTTAATGGAAGAAACGATAGCGCAGGACAAACCTTCATGACTCGCAGTTGCGGAGATCCTTGCCACTGGTGGTGGCAACCTCACAGTCATAGGCAATCTTATGAGCAGAACTAGTGGAAGGTCGAAACCTAAGTGGAACACTGCCAAGAAAGAGGAGAAAGTCAGCTGCTAGGCACGCCAATATCCAAGATATTGTTATTTGTTAATGCCATAAAACTGATTACATCATACTCCACCCAATGGAGTTGCAAGAAAATCTTGGAATTACTATGACTTTGCTGCTTTTGCTCGGCACAGAATGTGCTTTGCTTTAACTTGTTGATGAATGACGTTTTCATAATCAAAATTGAACTGTACATACTTCACACGTATACAACAACATACTACTGAACACGTTTTTCCTGTCAATTCGCATGCACATCCCATAAGAGTTTAAAATTAAGCATATACTAAATCCTATGAGTTTCCTAGTGACTCATCAGATGGTCAATCTACATAGACTGGAAAGCAAAGCCACTTTAAGTGCTTGGTCCTCAAAATCTCAGATCAAGAAGCATCTGCTAGCAAGAACAGAGGGTGGTAAGGAAGCGCACACAACGTTGTGCTTTGATGACTGTAGGCGGCGTCGTAGGGACCTGCTTGGAAACGCGCCCGCGAAGCAACGGCAGGCCAGCAGAACAAGAAGCTGCAGCACGACGCCGGCGAACAGAGCCACGTCGCCGAGCCATAGGTGAAAGAAGTAGAGACAGAAGGCACGGGGAGAGCACGGGTGGGACGGTGAGACGGGGCGGTACGTGGGGTTCGAGGACGCTGCAGTGCAGGGGAGGCGAGGCGGAGCACCGCATCGGAGCTAATGAACCCAAGAAGCGACCAGGGCGTCGAATCTGCCTCGGTAAACGGACGAGATCGATCCATTATCGCCGATGGAACCCGGTCCCTCGAGACAGCAAGAATGGATCGATCCAGTTGCAAGAACGCAGAGGCGGGCCCGAGGAAGCTCTGCGGGGACAGGAAGGAAGAGGCGGTGAGGAGGAGCACAAAACCAAATCGGAAAAGCAAGAACCGAATCGAAAACGAATCGGAAGCTGCGGCAAGGAGAACGAGGAGCTGTCACCCGAGAGCGAGACGGTGTGAAGGGGGCCGGAGCAGAGCGCGGCCGGGGAGGAGCAGAGGCGGCGGTAGGCGAGAGGCGAGCGAGCCGACCGTTGGCTGGCGGTTCTGGAGCGTGGTGCGTTTGGGGACGGGGCGGCGGAAATCAGAAAGAAGGAAGGGGATTGGTGATATCGGGTCGGGTCGGACAGGTTTGGTGGCTCGGGGCGGGTCGGTTCCGCGGCGCGGTGGAAAAAACAGTCAAACGCTTCGTCGTAGGTTGAAAAGTGAAGGTTGAGCAATTCGTGCATGTTGACTGGAATATTGACTCAAGTCGAAAAACCAAGCTCAAGTGGAGATATAACGGATTGTTGTCCGTTTTTTCGTCTGTCGTAACATATTCTCGGCCCAAATTTAGGTTAGGTTTATGTTCCACATATAGCTATTGTGTCCTTTATTTGTTCGCCCTCGCCTGTCCAAACTACTCCCTACCTCAATCATCTTCGCCCCACATCACTCCCGCCACCACCATCGTCGTCGCTGCCCACATTTGGTCCTCTAGGCCATCTCCGGCAGCTGCCGCTGATGGCCCTTGACGTAGTTAGCTGGGTCAAAAGAGTATGGGTTAGGTTGACTCGAGGGTTTAATATCGAACTCTCGGAGAATCAGTAGTGAAAGATTTATCTTCTTATCCTTCTCTTGAAAACCTACAAAACAACAAGGTAAATTGTTTTGTGCCCTCAACCTCATCAAGTGGTTGTCAAGCACAAGGTGTGAGAATGATATGAAAATATAATGAATGCAAAACAGTAAATAAATATGCAATGATGATAAATAAATATGCAATGATGGTGAAAACAATGATGGCTGATATTTTTGGGTTTTGTATTGTGAATGCAAGATATAAAAGTGTTTTTGTATTTTCGGATTTTTAAATGGCAGAAAATGGATAAAAGTTGTTGGAAAGGTGTTTCTTATGATTAAAAATGGACCGGGTTCATGGTTTCACAAATGCACTCTCTCTTTAATAAAGTGGTAGATAATGGAACACTAGAATTGACATATGAGATTGCAACATAAAGGTTTCATAACAAGTTACTAATTATATGGGCATTACGTCCTAAATCTTTTGTTTATTAATCTCTCGTATACTCCACTAAGATAGGAATAAAATCGAGCTATCCTAGTATTACGATAAATCAAAGTATAGCATTAAATCTTATGACATGAAGTTAAAATAAGAACATGCTAGATCTGGTCATGGAGTAGTGGCAATGGTCACACTCACATCTCCGGTAGCATGGTATTTTTCTTTATTCCTAGTGAGGCAACAAAGTAAGGTAAAATACCCAAGTGGATAGCCCAACTTCTCTAACTTTCACCGCACTAGGCACCCCCCGTTATTCCAACTAATGCATACGTTCCCCCTCACACGCTCTCATACACATGCTTGATCAAAACAAGTAAACAAGAACAGGGTACATAATATGCATCTACTTTCATAACTGAAACAAAACTATTGCAATCTCAAACATATATTAACTCATAAAAAGATCCACCACAAAGGTATTACATAGATGACCATAATCATGTTCAGTGGCCCATACGGTGCTAATTAGTGAAGCTCAAAGAGAGGAGAGATACATAAGTTACTTCCACAAACCCATGGCCCAGGGGTGGACTACTCCCTCTTCATCATGGAGACGGTGGAGAAGTCGTTGGAGAAGATGGAGACCACGCCGGCAGCGCCCCGCCGGAGTTTTCCCCCTCCAATTTGCAACTCCAGGTCTCTGTTTCTGTGTTTCGGCAGCGCTCCTCCCGAAAGGCGTCGGGGGGCTATTTTTATAGTCGGTTTTAGGTCAAGACGGAGCCTCTAAAAAAGATCGACTGCAGCGGAGGCTCGAGGCCCAGGTTAGTGGGCCCACGTGGCCAAGGAATCTGGCTGCGTGGGCCCACCTAACTTGGCCCTCGGGTCTCCGTTTGTTCGCTTCCTTCGCTCCTACGCTTCGTTCCTTTCAAAAACTGATGCTCGTAAAATATTAGGTCATTTGGACGTCGTTTAGGCCCCTGAAACATCAGAATATAGAAATTGTGAAATATTCCCAAAATCAATATAAAACAATGATATAACCCTTATATGATGCAAATATGATTGAAATATAAGTAATACAATGCAAAGTTCATGTATGCATTTTACATGCATCAACATCCCCAAGCTTAACCTATACTCGGCCTCGAGTATGAAGGTGATAAAACTAACATGGAGTTTGCTTTTTAATACTATCAATGGATATCAAAGATGATTACTATTGCTACATAGAGTCAAATGATTCATTCTTCAAAGGAGTAGCAATATACAAGATAGATTATGAAGTGATATTTAATGATAATTCACAAAGTGTAACATAGAAGAAAATACTATGGACCAAATGTATGCATAACGAAAAGTAAAAAACATCCTATAACGGTCATAGAGTATTCTTATAAATCTGAATGTAAAAGGTGGACACTTTGGAAAGATATATAAATGAGTAGAGGTAAAACATGATTACGCTTCATCTAAGTAGAATTTGGAAGTTAGATGAAACGTAATCATGTTTTACCTCTACTCATTTATATATCTTTCCAAAGTGTCCACCTTTTACATTCAGATTTACAAGAATACTCTATGACCATTTTAGGATGTTTTTATTTTTCATTATGCATACATTTTCGTCTCCGTGGCTTCGTCTTGACCTAAAAACGTCTATAAAAAATAGTCCCCCGAGGAGTTTCGCAAGGAGGCGGCGGAGAAACACAAAACCAAGAAACAGGAGACAGAAGGCTGCCGCCCGAGAAGATCGGAGGGGGAAAACGCCGCCGGAATCACCTCCGGAAGGCTCCTCCATCCCCCCTCCGGAGTCTCCATCAACACCACGGTCAAGACCAGCACCATCTCCATCACCATCTTCGTGATCCACTTCATCCCCCTCATAGTTTGAGATTGTTCGAACCCTAGCTATTGTCTAAGTACTATTCTACATGTTTGTGAATTGCTACTTGTCATTGTTTTGTGGGGCGATTATATTTTCAGATTGTGTTGTATCACTTATGCCACTGAATCATATCATGTCTTCGCGTTGTGAGTAGTTCTCTCATGTTCCTGGGGGCATAGGATGGATTGGCAATGATTTATATATGACATGTGTTGGTATTTTGTCTAGTGTTTATCTTTTTATGTAATTCTATGATGGTGTTGTGCGAACGTCGACTGCACATCACTTCACCTATATGGTATCATAGGAGAACACCGTAGTGTAATGGAGTGAGGGAGACTTGGGAGGACATGTAAATCTGAGACCGAGTCATAAAGTTGCATTATGAGGGTATTAGTATCGGGGACCTTAGAGTTTAAGGCTATGGTGGGACTCTATGTTTTAATAACTCTTGTGCAATCATTTACTTGGCCACAAGAATCATCATAAAGGGGGGTTTAGTTTATTTATTTAGCTTTCCCTAATTATGGCTTCGTCCAAAGAAGATTAAAATTTGACAAAGTATTTACCTTGTTATTTTAGAAATATTTATGCCATGAAGTCTAGGTAGCCCTTGGGAACGTTTTCCACTTATAAGAAACACACACTTGAGCTTGTTCTCTTGCTGCATAGAGGATTGGGCTTTCACTCTTTGAGAGCTTTCACTTGTCATATTTTATTTTCAGCTTTTTACTTTACTGCAAACTCTACACCAAAAACCCAAAAACACTTGCATCATTTAATCATTTTAGTTTGTCTAGTGCATAGATAATAAGAGAAGTGACACTCTTATTTGAGAGGATAAATATTTATACCTTCTACTCCTCGTGGGATCGATACTAATACTTACACATTGAAGATTTCAACGATCCCCTATACTTGTGGGTATCAATGTTGAAGTGTTGATTGGCAAAATAAAATATCCTGCTGATTTTATTGTAATTGGTTGCCCTCAAGATTCATTTTGTCCTATCATTTTTATAGATCTTTCTTACACACTGTTGGTGCTGAAATGAATTTGCCTAAATAAAGTGTTTATTAAGTATGCTGGAGAAAAACTTGAATTCAACTTCTCTAAATTTGCTGATAAACATTCTGAGAAAGAGCCAATTTTTGAACATATAATTGAAAATCTTGCTCATATAATTGTAGCTTCATCAGACGTGGTAGAACGTTATATGCTTAATCAAGATGAATCATTTAATGATAAAGAAAAAGATGTTTTAGAACAAATATTATGGCAACAACCTCTACAATTACAATTGCATATCCCACCTTATAATTTAGGACTATTACCACCACCTAAAGGATCCTAGTTTTGAATTAAAACATTTGCCTAAAAATCTTAAATATGCATACTTGGATGAGAAGAGCATATATCCTGTCATTATTAGTGCTAACCTTTGATGCGTGTAAACCACACGTTCGTTGGGAGACCCCAAGAGTAAGGTTTGATGAGTGTAGCAGCAAGTCTTCCTTTAGTAAGAAACCGAGGTTATCGAACCAGTAGGAGATGAAGACACTTCTGAAGGTGTCAACGGCGCCAGAAAACTTGCTGCGTCGATGGGTGGTTCCGGCGGTTGACTTGGAACCTGCACACAAGACAATCAAACTACTTTGCCCCAACGAAACAGTGAGGGTGTCAATCCCACCGGCTTGCTGAAAACAAAGGATTGGACGTACAGTGTGGAAAATGATGTTTAATTGCAGAGAATGAAAAAGAACAATGATTGCAGTAGGTTGTATTTCAGATGTAAAAGAATGGACCGGGGTCCACAGTTCACTAGTGGTGTCTCTCCATAATAAATAACTAACACGCTGGGTAAACAAATTACAGCTAGGCAATTGACAATATTGATAAGTGCATAACATGCATGTGCAAGTTGTGGTGTCTACTATGAGATTCATTTGGGCATTACGACAAAGTACACAGACCGCTATCCAGCATGCATCTGTGCCTCGATAGTCCACCTTCAGGTTAGCGTCCGCACCCCTTCCAGTATTAAGTTGCAAGCAACAGACAATTGCATTAAGTAAAGTGCATAATGTAAACAACACATTCATCCTTAGACAAAGCATCATTAGGTTACCCCTAGTAGCAACAGACATCCACCACCTTAGGGGTTCTGTCACTCCCCCAGATTAAATGGAGACTGAACCCACTATCTAGCATAAATATTCCCTCTTGGAGTCACAAGCATCTACTTGGCCAGAGTATCAACAATTAACGGAGAGCATGCAAGATCATAAAAGACATAGACATAATATTTCAGTATTCAACTTGACATAGTATCAATATTCATTGGATCCCAGCAAACACAACATGTAGCATTACAGTAAGATGATCTTGATCATGATAGGCAGCTCACAAGATCTAAACATGATGGCACAAGAGGAGAAGACAACCATCTAGCTACTGCTATGGACCCATAGTCCAAAGATGAACTACTCACACATCACTCCGGAGGCAGGCATGGCGATGTAGAGCCCTCCGGTGATGATTCCCCTCTCCGGCAGGGTGCCGGGAAGAGCTTCAGAACCCTCCCGAGTTAGGGTTGACGGCGGCGGCGTTTCTGGAACTCTTCGTGGAATATGACTCGGGTATTTAGGGTTTTCCCGAATAGATGAATATATAGGCGAAGGGGCGGCGTCGGTGGAGGTCCGTGGCATTCTCACCACGTGGCGGAGCGGCAGGAGGTGGGACCGCGCCACCACATGGTGAGGGCGGCCCACGGCCCCCCTTCGTCTCTCCTTCGGACTTCGTGAACGTGTCAGAAAAATAGGGACTTTGTCTTTTGTTTCGTCCAATTCCGAGAATATTTTCAGAACAACTTTTCTGAAACCAAAAACAGCAGAAAACAGGAACTGGCATTGTGGCATCTTGTTAATAGGTTAGTCCCAGAAAATGCATAAAAATGATATAAAGTGTATATAAAACATGTAGCAATTGACATAATATAAGCATGGAACATCAGAAATTGAGCTATCCTAATATTAAGATAAATCAGAGTATAGCATTAAGTCATATGACATGAAGTTAAAATAAGAACATGCTAGATCTAGTCATGGAGTAGTGGCAATGGTCACACCCACATCTCCGGTAGCATGGTATTTTTCTTTATCCCTAGTGAGGCAACAAAGTAAGGTAAAATACCCAAGTGGATCGCGCAACTTCTCTCACTTTCACCGTACTAGCCACCCCCCGTTACTCCAACTAATGCATACGTTCCCCCTCACACGCTCTCATACACATGCTTGATCAAAACAAGTAAACAAGAATGGGGTACATAATATGCATCTACTTTCATAACTGAAACAAAACTATTGCCATCTCAAACATATATTAACTCATAAAAAGATCCATCACAAAGGTATTACATAGATGACCGTAATCATGTTCAGTAGCTCATACGGTGCTAATTAGTAAAGCTCAAAGAGAGGAGAGATACATAAGTTACTTCCACAAACCCATAGTCCAGGGGTGAACTACTCCCGCTTCATCATGGAGACGGTGCAGAAGTCGTTGGAGAAGATGGAGACCACGTCGGCAGCGCCCCGCCGGAGTTTTCCCCCTCCAATCTGCAACTCCAGTTCTTTGTTTCTGTGTTTCGGCGACGCTCCTCCCGAAAGGCGTCGGGGGGCTATTTTTATAGTCGGTTTTAGGTCAAGACGGAGCCTCTGGAAAAAAGATCGACGACAGTGGAGGCTCGAGGCCCAGGTTAGTGGGCCCCATGCGGCCAAGGAATCTGGCCATGTGGGCCCACCTAACTTGGCCCTCGGGTCTCCGTTTGTCCGCTTCCTTCGCTCCTACGCTTCGTTCCTTCCAAAAACTGGTGCCCGTAAAATATTAGGTCATTTGGACGTCGTTTAGGTCCCTGAAACATCAAAATGTAGAAAATAGTGTTTTCTGCCAATGCAGGGTTAATTCCAGAAAAATAGGGAAATTGTGAAATATTCCCAAAATCAATATAAAACAATGATATAACCCTTATATGATGCAAATATGATTGAAATATAAGTAATACAATGCAAAGTTCATGTATGCATTTTACATGCATCAGCCGCCCATTCCTCTTCGCCACCGCCAGCGCAGCTGCTTCCTCCCAACCGCCGCCGGTGTATCTTGTAGCTCGAAGCGCTCTCGACCCGACGTCACCCACAAGCGATCCCGCCTTTTGCTCCAACAAGACTGAGGTACGACTCCATCATGGATATGTCCGATGAGTAATTTTACAAGAACTATGTCATCACTCCTCGTACTCCGACAATTCGTCAGATGATTAGAGTGATGCCCTTGTTGCCACCATTATCGTCAATGAGCACCTAGCGAGGCAGCAGCCATTGTTCAGAGGGTCGTTGCCGATCAGTGCTCTTGACTTGGACTGCAACAAACCAGCTAGCGACGTCCAGCTCTATGGTGACTACTTTCGTCACGTTAAACCAACCTATCCTCCAAGGATTTTCCGGCGGCGCTATCGGATGGAGAGATTGTTGTTCAACCGTATTGGATTGGGGACGATGCACTTTGACGATTATTCATATATGCCAGAGATATGCCGTTGGTAAGCTTGGCTTCTCTTCTTACCAAAAAATGCACCGCAACTATTCGCATGCTTGCATATAGAGTTGTCGGTGATCTTGTGGATGAGTGTGTGCGGATGAGTGAGTCCACATGAGTAGAAGCAATGTACACGTTTTACAAAGTTGTGATTCAGGTATTTGGTCCGGAGTATTTGAGGGAGCCCATTGTTGAGGACACGGCCCCACTCTTGTCGATCAACGAGTCAAAAGGTTTTCCTGTGATGATTGGCAACATACATTGCATGCACAAGAAGTGGAAGAACTGTCCATTTGCATGAAAGGGGCAGTACAATAAACATGTTGGAGAGTGCACGGTCATACTTGAAGCCGTGGCATTGCATGATCTGTGAATTTGGCACTCTTTTTTTGGCATGACATGTTTTCACAATAACATCTATGTGTTCCAGCGCTCTCCAATATTCAACTGTCTCTCCCATGGTAATGCTCCCGAGCTGACCTATCATATCAATGGTGACACATTCAAGGCATACTATCTAACTGATGATATCTATATATATTTGTGAAGACAATCCCCAATCCATTTGATGAGAAGAAGAAGAACAGGTTTTTCAAAGTACAAGAGAGTGATAGGAAGGATATGAAGCGTGCTTTCGGTGCGCCACAAGCACGATGAGTTATTTGTTTGACACTATTCTAGAACATAAGCAAGGAGACCATGTGGTAGATGATGGCAGTTTGTGTGATCATTCACAACATGATCATACATGATGAGCGCGGTGACAGTCTCTATAACGAATCACGGGAATTTCAACGTGAGTTGGTTGAGCCCAAGGAGGTATCTTTTCTCGGTTTCTCGATTTCCACTGTGACATGCACGAAAAAGAGACTGGCATTCAACTCCAAATTGATTTGGTCGAGCTACCACCGGTATCACCGTATCAGTAGTTCCATTTGGTATAAGTTAATATTTATTTGGTTTAAACTATCTGTCAAATAATTTGTTTAATCGGATTGTAATAAACTATTTGTATTATTTCATGTCCTCTCTGTTTAACGACCTAAACAGATAAAAACAGTCATATTTCGTGTTCGTCTGCGTTAGCCCGTTTGAGTTGTCTAAGTACATACGATTTATGGAGCAAATGATGGAGATGTAAAACCAGTTTACCAGCACCTAGCTAGTACTCCCTCCATCTCAAAATACAAGGTGCCCTTTAACTTCGCTGGTCAACGCCGTATAATTTTAACCATAATTTGTACTTATAATATGTACCCAAACTTATTATAAAGATATATGAAATTAAAGAATTTTGCAAGACGAATCCAATGATACCATATATATATTCACATTCAATATATTTTGTTATATATTGGTGATCAAAGTTGAGCGTTAAAGACCACCTTAAAAATATCGCGCCTTGTATTTTGACAAGGAGGAAGTACAACAACAACGTGATGTATTGCATCCTTGCGAAGCTAAAGCTGGAAGTTGAAATGAGGTTGACACTGCTTAAAAAAAGCTGCTCCATCGACGAGCAACACTCTCGTGCCCAGACGCCCAGTCCCTCCTCACGCTACTTACATTGCACCAGCAAGCAGGCGGCAGGTTTGCAAGGCGCGAGGTGTGTGTGCCTGCCGTTGCCGGTGGCAGCACTCACTGTCTCACTCTACAAACTGACCAGCTTCCTTCCCCAGGAGAAGCAGTCGAGTCGCTCCCCTCCCGCACCATGGCCAAGTGGCCCAAGTTCACCCCCTTCCTCCTCGCGCTTGCGCTGGTCGCCGCCAGCAGCAGTAGCAAGCACGGCGGAGCATTCGCCGCCGACGACCACCACCTGCCGCAGCGGCAGGAGGCCATGGCGGAGGCCACCAAGACGTTCTCCGAGTACGACCCGGCGAGCACCGACCCCCGGGCGCTCAAGCGGGCGGTGGCCGCGGTGAATGGTGAGATGGCGCGGCTGCGGCCCGTCTTCGAGGCCGTCAGCGTGATGCCAGAGCGCACCGCCGCCGAGGTCCGCAGCAAGGAGGAAGCGCGCGCCGCTGCCAACGAGCGCCTCACTCGCCACCTGAGCCAGCTGCTCCCCGGCGGCTCCGTCAAGATCAACGACGATCTGTAACTTGCATGCTTGCTGGTTTCGTCGTAGACTTTAGTACTTTATACTGTCGTCTGGTTAAGCTCCCGTCCTGTGCGTGCGCGCCACCGTTGTTTGTTCGTCGTCGTCGGAGCTTGCATATAAGCGCCTAACATTATATGTTCCCCTGCATTTGTTCCTAGTTGTCCTCTTTTCTGCTATCTTCGGTTAATGGATTCTGCCGTTCGTGCAACTCCCTGGATCATCATGGGAAGCTATTATTGTCTTGGCTGGTTCACTGGTACAACCTTTTGTTACCCGCGGCCATATTTTCTGGGATAATTAACAGAAATTTGACCAAATACAAAAGACAAAGTTGCCATCTTGCCATAGCAAAACCTGCAATGCAAACTTCACCAAGAGACTCGTAATCTTTGGCAAGTAGTGAAAATAGCTCAGGCGGTTAGCACGGAGATGATCAAGGGGAGCCTGAAAATACAGACGTGTGAGCGGCGACGGCCATGGAGATGAAGGTAAGGGGGCTTGGACGAAGATAGTTGCGAATCATACAGTACCCTCATCTCATCATCTGATCTACTGTACAGCCAGCCATGAAATCAAACCGAATCAAACAGTACAGAACACCAATCCTGTCGTCGTTCAAAAGAGAGAGAAACAAACAAACGCTGACACACTGCTGATTTGTACTGAAATGTCGACGGTTATAGCATTAACGAAATATCTGTACTTGGAAGGACTCAAGTATAGGCACCGTCTGGCTACCGCAGTTAAGCCAAATGACAGTGCCCGCCCAAGGAAGGGTTGTGACTTGTGACAGGATGGAAGAGTGCACCATCTTAACCATAATCTTTCACTTCACCGAGAACATACTACTAACACATAAACCATCAAAAGTGAAATAAAGGCTGCTACCAGCAACTCAAGCAGAAATGCTTTGTCTTTACATTATGTGTACATACAGAACAATATATTACAGGACCAAGACCAAAAGAAACCATGGCCACGACGACTCCAGGTCAGAGGCGAGGAGAATGGGCATTGATATA
This sequence comes from Poa pratensis, assembly GCA_947311845.1. Classification (NCBI taxonomy): domain Eukaryota; kingdom Viridiplantae; phylum Streptophyta; class Magnoliopsida; order Poales; family Poaceae; genus Poa; species Poa pratensis. The sequence continues at coordinate 49,166,299 of CAMZMU010000035.1, forward strand.
TTACATGATGAAGACCAAAAGAAACCATAGCCATGAAGACGACAGGTCAGAGGCGAGGAGAATGGCCATCGATACACTGTTCTGTCAAACACCACTTCCACCCGCAAAAGTAGATTCTTGGTAAGAACTGTCCACCCACTAGCTTCCACTCAAGTCTAGAACTGATCTACTGAAGTTAGTTCTCGCTCAACTCTAGCTGTCGGACATTCGAGGATAATGCACAAGGGTTAAAATAATTATATAGTTTATTAATTGTTAATTTTGAAATTCAGCTCAAGAACAATATGAATTTAAAAACAAAAAAATGTGATGGCATACCAAGGATGTTCGGCCGCATCCTATGTTTTATGTTGCAATCTGAAAAGTACTTCAATCAGATGCCTTCATCTTCCGAGGCCTCTTGCCCTGAGATGGTGAGGAGGGTGCATCCATAAATCTTCCAGCGGACTAGCAAGAAAGAAAGAGATTTATCAGTTACAGGTGACAGATATTGGGATTTGGGACGGGTTGAAGCTATCTTCCTAAACCCTATATACATGATAAATGGCCAAGTCACTAATGAAATCTGGACTGCCCAAATGTAGATCACCAAGGGAACCCTGGGACTGGGAATGCACCAGGGACGCCACACTAACACCAAGATTTAAATACTAGATTCCCGCCAAAATGATCATTCAAACTAGGTTGTTGTTTCCTTCATCATGATAATGGAAAACCTAACATTCTCATTAACTTTTATTTTGTATACTAGCAGGTTCCACTAGAGACAATCTAGCAAATTCAAGATATTGCTACCTACCTAAGCGGCCTACCAGCCTTTACATGTGACAAGTGGTACATTCTAGTAAAATAAAACAGTTGCACCAGTAGATTTATTTGCCTGCGGTCAAACTAGACCAATATGTAATTGTGTAGAAATTCGACATACTAAAGATGCATGATGCGTAAAAGGCGTATATATACCATACATGAAAAAAAAAAGTAGAACATAATGTATTAAATGGAAGGAAGAACAAACCTTCCGCTTGTGGTCCCGTTTGCCTGCTCTATCACCTGTAGTAAGATAACATGCAAAACATTTAGAGAGAAACATAACCCTAATCAGATCAAACATAACGTCAGGTCTGCCTTAAATTACCTCCAAATCCACCCATATCAGGGACAAAGGGTCGATCAATATCTCTATTAGACCGCTGCAATAAAAAAACACAATTATTAAAAAATAGCAATTAACTTTTTCCAGGCATTTGCCTTTGCAACTGATATCACAACTATTAGAGCAAAGAAAATTATCCCCCTTCTGTCTCTGCCAAAACTTTTCCCAGCTATGTTGTACTTGGGCAGTTAAGTTAATATGTACTCCCTCTGTTCCTATATGTAAGCGTTTATAGCTTTTTTCTGCACACATGTATCTAGATATGTGTTAGTGTAAGACACATGAACCTTGCACTAAAACATGTCTAGATACATGTGTGCGGAAAAAGGCTAGAAAGGCTTACATTTAGGAACGGAGGTCGTATGATGGATTATCACAGACATCTTAATATTCAGATTAGCAAACTTCAATTGTCATCGCTTTGCACCATCCCGTTAAGACTTCACTAAGTCCTTTAATATCATTACTTCTAATCAAGGGCTGCTTTTTATAGTGATAGAAAGCGTTCTGCGCTACATTTGTGGAATCCAAATACCCATGATTTATAACATCACATTCTCTTCCACTTAGACACAGAGAGAAAAAGTGCAGTTACACATTATATATGTACCTTTGGTGTGCTCGGTGCCTCTGAGAATGAATTCTCTCTGTTTGCTATAACTTCAGCCTCTTTATTTTGTAGCTACACAACATACAAAAGAGAATGGACAGTTAGTTGAAGGCGACAGTACTTTTTGTGTACGAGTACGCTGAACGATATCGCTACTTTTCTCCTTTGTTTAATGGTTATTTCAACCAGTGCTTAAAAAACATTACAGAAATGGAGGATCGACACTTTTTGAAGTACAAATATCGCACTAAATCAAACTTCAAATGGCTAAAGCATGGGAGCTCACAGCTTTAGGAAAGTACCTGCTTCTGTATGTTAAGCAGTGTGAGTATCTCATTCCGTAATTCAAGATGTTCAGCACAAACTGCTTTTGTTGGAACCTTAGGCTTCAAATTTACCTACAAAACGGTTATGGTTGCAGCATATATGTAGGTTAGCATAAGTTGTAGCTAAAATTGGTAGATAGATTTATAACGCAATTGAGGCATTGTGTGCGCATGTCGAGTACAGAATCAAGTCAAGAAAACAAACCCCAAGATCTTGTAGAGTTTGCTCCACCCTTTTAATCATCCTGATGCCAGCTGAAGCAGTTACTGCTTGAACCATTTGGTCAAGTGCATGGGTTCTCAAATACACTTTAAGCTGAAAGAGTAAGTACAGTGAGTCAAAATCATCTAGAAAGAACAGTATGCAGACAGAGGTGTCATTCTTTAGTTGCTCAGTAGACGCCGACATTTAATAACAAGACAACATTGTGATATAATTAACCTAACCTAAGGTCTACTTGTGATTTATTTAGGGCCATGCAAGAATAGCTGATTCCCTCGGAAGGAACAAGGCTCAACGTTGAAAGTGGGTATATAAAATGCAATCTAATGTTTCGAAAGCACGATCTAGAGATCACTTAGATAACACAAGTCCAGCAGAACAGAAGCAAGACAAATAAAGACATGGATTGAAAGTAAAGAACAAGATTCCTACTAGAAGTACAAATGTCAGCTCATTGACGGTGAAACATAGGATTTCACAAAAAAAACTATTTAATCAAGCAATAGTTTCAAAGTTACCAGCCGCAGTGAATCAGGTATGGAGGTATTCACTGCTGCAGCTGTATGTGCAGCAGTTGACGGTGGGTGACTGTTGCTCAAGGGAGATACACCGTCAGCAGGAACCACAGCATTATTAAAGCTTGTTGGTGCGCCGGCTTCTTCCAGATTCTGCAGACCAATTCTTGAACAATTAAACATTTGATAATACAGATAATTAACCAAATAGAGAAACAAACCTAATTAGGAAGTAGTTATAACTAAATATAGCAAGCGTACTCAATGAAAAAACATATATGCAAAAGGTTAAAATACTAGAGTACTTGCTTGATGAAATTAAGAATATCTGGATGATTGCCAGTGGTTTTATACATATAATATTTCACCATGTGAATATCTTAAAAGTGACCGTTCAAATATTTTTGCTTAAGATTTACTTTATTGATAAGAAATATGGAATCCAATGTACTGATTTACTTACTTTGCTAGCAGCACGGGATTCCATAATACGTTTTGCTTCTGCCAAAACCTGACAAGGGTACCACTTTGGGGATCAGATATGTGACTATAGAACCTTAAGAATGGCAAACGTCATACATCATAATTTCATTTCCAGGAGATTTCTCACCTCAGCATCCTTTCGTTCCTGCTGCTTTGTTTGTGTGAAGAGTGCAGATAATGCACGCTTTCTCTCAGTCTCATGAGCAGCATTGAAGGTCTCCTGAGAAGAAATACAAATGAAGATATGTGGCTACAGCAGAAACAATATCATCACAATGATGCAATCACTTCTGGTAGGGAAAAGATCAACTTGTACCTTCACTAGAGGGTTCCCCGCAACTTCATCAAATGACCTAGCTCTTGCGATTAAAAGAGCCCGGGTAACTGCAGTAAGGAAGACGTCAATAGCTACATCACAACCAACTCAAAAAAAAAAAAAAAAACTGAATTGCTGGACATACAACAAGACCGATCATACATGCTATCCATAGCAATTAGTTAATATGATAAAAGAAAGTGTTGACAGAAGAGTGTGGGTACATATTAGGCCAAATGTCATTGCACGATAAGTAACTTTATTCACTGATTTAACGAAATTTGAAGGAGAGCATATGGTTTAGAAAATGTATATTAGACACTTATTACTTATTTAGTTATTTGTTTCATACAATGAATGGCAGAACAGATAAAACAAACCTATGTAATTGAGTGTTGTTTGCTTTTGAGCACATGAAATACATGTATATTGTATACAACATTACAACATTAAAGTAGCAATTGGAGAACTTTGCCAGGTGAGTTCTAACTTCTGAACATATAAATAGTATAAATGTAGAAGTACCTGAATAATAGCGGCTCTTTAGATCTTCCACGCTGCGAGCAGTTGGAAACCTATCTGCTATTACTATGAAACGAAGGTCAAAGCGCTCACAAAACTCAAACAGCTGGTCTGTTTCTTCTCTGCTCCATGTCTGAAACAAGCACATCAAATATTCTAGCTCAAAAAAAAAAAATTCGAACAAAAACATACTTCCAAAATTAAATGGAACACTCTAAATGATCAATAGGTTTGTATGTGCCAGAAAAGACTGCTCAAAGGACAGACAGAAACTGAAGACATTAGACACATGCCCTTGTTCTGAAAATGTTTATAATAAGGTAGACCAATTAAGCAGTTACTCAAACTAACATATACAGGTAAGGCCAATTCATAACTACAGAATTCTCAAGCTTCCTAACATTGTGATTGTTGCACCCAAGAGCTCAAAATTATTTAACATAGAACTATTAAGCACCTAGATGTCATATCCACCAATTAAAACTTGTTTTCTGGGATCTTTAAAAAACTGACAGAGACAAGTGTCAACGGCACATAGAGATATTTCATTTGTTCCGAATCTTTTCACTAGACAGAATTACATCTAGTAGTGGTAATATGTTTTTACAAGTATTACGTGACAACACAGGGATGGCGCTATCAGCACAACGTTTGTATTGCAAAAATAAAAGGAGAGAATCAACAACTGAGTGTTCATAATTTTAATGTAACCAGTACCTACAGGTTCAGTTAAATATTTCTCATACTCCTCATCGGTGTACTTAAGAACATCCACCTTCTGCAAAAATAAATGACAAACAAACCATAGTAAGGCCCAGTTTTTGAGAAAAGACAACATTTCTTGCTTGATGATGTAACTAGCACAATATACTGACCGTGTTATATTTTGCAAAGTCATAATCACCAGTTGGTGGAACACTATTTACAACTCTAACCTGAAAACAGAAGGGCCAGAAAGTGAGTTAGCCATACTAAATATTTTAAGATGTATGCGACATTAGTAAAGCATCAGAGCCATACCCAGTGGGAGAGTTGCAGATTGTCAGTTCGTGCAGAGGAAGTGAAAGGTAGCCACTGCCATTTTACCTGAAAAAGCAATTGATATATTCTCAAGTCAGGCCACCTACAACAGTCCATTGGTTCCAGCAGCATTCCACAGATATATGTGCAAAACTGGACATTTCATACTTGGAAGTCATATTATGAATAAACGGTGCCACTGAAACTAAGACTAGTCATATTCTGCAACAGGTTGAGTTATCAATGCTACATGATAACTGATGATAGACTTAACCTCACACAACTGTGTACAATAGCAATAACAGCACACATTTTGATCAATACTGGAAGCACAGCTCGAACTGCGGTTCATAGAGTAAGTACAAAAGGTCTCCAGTTTTAGACTAGAATGCTTCACTAAGGGTATGGATAGCTAAATACTTCAGCTCAGTTCAAAACGCTACAGCAGTAACCCGCTTTTCAACTTGATAGCTGGAACACGAACGGTAGCTCGCTCACCTTCTCCTTCTCCAGAGCAGGCCGCCGCTTCAGGTGCGAGGCCTCGATGGTGGGCATGAGCGGCGCCATCCCAACCCCTCCGGTGAGCGCGTACACCTGCACACGCGCAAAATCCATCAGCGCCATCGGGGAGAGCAAGCAGGAAGCGGGCGGGATGGTGGGATACCTCGCGCGAGACGCCATCGGGCTTGCGCTGCGGCTCCTTGGGCGGCCGCGGCCTCTTGTCCTGGGCGGACGGGAAGGAGCTCTTCTGGAGCCCGAGGATGTCCTTCGCGTCCATGAATGGAGATGGCCGGAGCGGAGGACGACGACGACGGTGCTAGGGTTAGGGTTTTCTGTGTCTTCGCACCGCTACCGCGGCTGGGATGGGGAACTCGAACCAGACCCAACTCGTCAAGCACTCAAGCTGGCTGGCCCAGGAGCTCACTTCCCGACTATTGCACGTCGCTTGGACAAAAAAATCGAAATAAAACTTGGTGATTTTTGTATTTAAAGCAAAATTTTAAACTCACTCATACAATATGGACCATGTCATCGTACTGCAGAAGTATGTACGGAGTAGAAAAAAATCTAGAATTTCAGAGAGTATCGACCACACGATTTGTAAAAGAAACATTATTTGAAAGTTGTGTTCCGTTTTCTCTATTTTGTTCGCCCTTCCCCCTCTCTCTCTAATCAACTTCCTGGTTTTATTTTTTTGGGTTTTTCCTATATAACTCAAAGTCATCTTTTCAGTCAAATATTCTGAATTTGATGTAGGATTCAACATGTTGATGGCATCTAGAGTGTACGCCTGGTTTAATTATCACACATGGATTGACATTTTTTTTGCGGAGAAAAGGGTGTTATATTAAAACTGAGCTCTTACAAACAGGTCCAGACAGAAAAGGAAATTACAAATTGGTCCTCTATCTTCTTCTTCTGGAGCTCGTCGCCATTGACGCACAGAAGCCATCGGTGGCACGCCGCTGCCGCTGCTCCTTGACACATGTTGGTACGGAGTCAGCCTCCTGACAAGCGGGAAGTCGCCGAGTGTAACCGCCGAAGACGTCGCCAGCAACGAAGAGCAAGCAAAGAACACCATCTTCTTCATTTTCTGGATTTTCCCACACCGGATCCGCCACCGCCAAGGCCGCCGCGGAACCGCACCCCCATCACTGCACCTCACAAGCCCGCCACCGTCCCTGGGGAGGAAGACGGCGCAGGGACGACCGGCTCGGAGGACTGGAACTCCACTGCAGGCGGCCGGCGTCGTCGCCTTGCCAAACGCCTGCACAGAGTACACCGACACCACCTCCTCAACGACGAGGACGCCGGATTGGAAGGAGAAGGTGGAGAAGAGAATCTTCACAGCCGCCATCAGTTCCAAACCACCGACGGCGACGAAGCACCAAAACAGAGCCATCAAGCCGCCCAATCCGTAGATCGGCGACCACCAGACGGCTGCAGCACGAAGACGCCGCCCCGGAGGACGAAGCCGAGGTGGAAGACGAGCTGCAGCTTCCTTATTCCGCGGGCACGGCGCCGGCTCCACCCCACCACCGCCGCCGGGAAAAACTCGAATACACATATACTAAAACCTAATTTAACCTATACTACTGCCGCACGGCGAGATCCTCCGGATCCCCCGCCTCACGAAGCCGCGACGGCGCCGGAGACGGGGAGATCCATCGGAATCGCACCGGCGGAACTCAGTACACTTTTCGCCTCTGGTTTCTCCTCTCCTTACTGTAGCACGGGGTGGGGAACGACTGCTCTGATCACACACATGGATTGACATTGGTGTCACACTTAGGTTTATCTCGAGCGTACCTATCTCCAAATAGTTGCTAGGTGGGTCTTATCCAGCCTATGCGAGACGAAAGAGACATGTGGATCAATACTTTCGAATTTGCCAACCATATTTCAGCAGAGCACATAGTTGGTCTCGTTTCCATGCTTTTGTAGTTGGCAACCAGATGCACACCGATGGGCAAACCAATGCCAAATACCAACTTCATATTTAGCACACACGTCATGGGCGAGTAGAACTTGCACTTAGGATGCACCCTCTATCCAACACAATTTTCTAAATGTTGACCCTTAGCCTAGCACTTACTCAGGTAGACTCTTCGCGAAAATCCAAAGATATTCTCTTCTCTTTGTCCCTCCTTACATAAGCGGTTATCTTACGACGAAGGTACTAAGATCCCACCTTTCTAGACATCCTTAGAGAGACCTTTTTAAAACACTACATCTACGAACAAATATTTACGAAATCTTGGACTAACGTGGAATCATGCAAAGCGAGCACAACCCTAAATTAAATAAAATTGAACCGATCCACTGTGTCCACATTACCCCTATAAATTAAGGGGCAACTTTTTCTGGCTCCCTCCTTGCTCCAAAATTGGGCCGTTGGATCGAGATCCGATGGCCCAGATCAACCAATTCGGCGGATGAACAGTTATGAACAGTGCTCCGCGTCGGTTTTACAAAAATCTCCCTCGCAATCCGGGAAATAACTCCGCAGTCCACAGATTTACGAGGGGAAGGACCCATTTGAAATTGCAGGAAAGTCCAAGCATTTTTGTGCAAAACCGTCCTCACAGATCCCCTTTCCCCTCTCTCGCGCGCGGTTGCGCGCGCTGCCGAGTTCGCCGTCGCCGTCGTCGCCTCGCGCCGCCGCCAAGCTGCTCCCCGCTCACATCGGCGCCCACGGGACGCTCCGCCGCCGAGCCCTATCCCTCCTCGCCGCGGATCGCCTGCAGGGACGCCCCTGAGGCGCGGGAATCGCCGTGGAAGTCGCCATCTCGAGCTCTCCGGCAACCTCTAACCCGAGCTGCCACTACTCCGGCGGCAGGGAGCCGCGCCACCTCTCCTCCGGTGGCATGGAGACTCCCCGACGCGGCCACCTCCACCTCGACGCCGCTGGCTCCCGAACAAGGAGGGTTTGTCGCCAATGTCGCGGCAGGTGACCTTTGATTCGCGGCTGTGCTCCATCTCTCTTCTGTGCGGGTCGTTCCTCTATCTCTAACCCTCCTCCGTCTCTTCCTTCTTTTCCCCGTGCCATTCAATTTGATAGAACATGACCTTCCCATATGTGCAGTTGTTGCTTGATTTGCTCTTCCGTCGGATCTATTGCTCCACGAGATGTGCTTGAGGTGAGTGGAAAAATCAAGAGAATTTGCCCTTATTTGTGTGCTCTTCGATTGGATCAATCATGACATTTTTCTTTGTGCAGTTGTTGTTGCGATATGCTCTTTTGTTGGATCCGGTGCTTAACAGGACGTGCTTTTTTGAGGTGAATGCAAAATTAATTTTTTCCCATCGGGTGCCCAAGTGCCCATTTGTAGAGGTAGATGCGGCTACCAGGACATATATTGCCTCTTCTCCTACCAGGTTTGGAATCCTTGCATTTGCTGTTCTGCGCAGCTACGCTACTGTAGTTTCGTTTTTTCCATTTGTTTGGCCCGAAGGAGTCCATAGCATAGTTCGACATGCAAGTACTTCGAAAACAAGAACACATTCAGTTATATTGTGATACACCTATAAAGATCAAAATATTGGAAGTTCAGTTTTATATTGTAAATTGTGTTGCAACTCAATTTCCTATTTATTAAAAAAACAACTCAAAGCTAAGTGAATCCATTGAATTCCTTTGAGTTTATAGTGGAGACCAGTTGGTAATGTATTTCTTATTAATTTGGTGGATGTACTGCTATGCTAATGGAGACCTGCCAAACTGAATCGTATTTTCAAGTGTGAAGTGCTTAGAAGTTTCTCCAATGCAATAAAGAGGGTCAACAAATACAGAAGGAGCTTGACAATATGCATTCGATGGGCGACACATGAACTGAAGGAGCAGTTCTACATTGGTTTCAACCTGGGGTAGAGCGAGAACGACTACAATGTGACTTGGGCCAGTAGCAAGCATGGCTGCAAGCGAGCAGGACATGCTCCTCTTGCAATGTCAAACCTTCTCTTTTTGGAATTGCAGCATGTTCATTGTTATGATCTGACTGGGCTGATGATGCATTATGGTCTGTTTGGTTGCATCATGCACTCATTAGGGTATTAGCACGCCAAGTTTTGGAGAAGTGCTTTTGTTATTCAGCATTTATGTTGCATACTACTTAAGTTTGTTTCAAACTCTATATATGTAATTACAAATATGTCAATTGTCATGGACACGCAATCGGTAAGTTTTTGCTGTCACCTAGATTATCAAGACGAGCAATTGATTTTGTTTTTACATGTACAGAACCATATTTCACATTTGACAATGTTCACTAAGAGGAGCACTATCATATTTCACACTTGATATGCGCAGCAGTTGTTTGTCATCTTTGGATTAGTCGTTTAGTTTCATACCACTATTAACTCAACCGCAGTATGATATAGAACTATCATGTTCTTCACTATCTAAAGTAGCTATACCTTATACTTCAAAGAGAATCGGCATATAATTACTGCAGTTATGCATCTATTGATAGTTAGTTAACAGATAAGTCATATGACACGCTTTTCGATCAGTATGACACTCTTTTTAGATCATGTCTACCACGTATGATCTCGGCTTGCGTGCTGCTTCTGCTCGACTATGCAGTCTTGCTTGCTCTGCTGCTACTACTATGCTTGCTAATTTCTGTTGTTGTCACCGGCCGGATTCATCAGCTCAAAATCTGCAGCAACCTGAGGTGTATTAATATGTATATATTTGTTTTATGACGTGTACCCAACCTTTTTATCCCAGGTTATCTACTTAGTTCGGTAAGTGGTTGTGGCTGTATTTTTAATTGGTTGCCTCATCCTGCTGTATTGCTTGACTGAACTTGCGTGTTCATATATTTACGCAAAAGATGTTCATCTCCTAAATATTCCTTATATAGATTTGATACGTCTCCAACATATCCATAATTTCTGATGTTCCATGCTTATATTATGTCAATTGCTACATGTTTTATTTAAACTTTATATCATTTTTATACATTTTCTGGGACTAACCTATTAACAAGATGCCACAGTGTCAGTTCTTGTTTTCTGCTATTTTTGTTTCAGAAAAGTTGTTCTGGAAATATTCTCCGAATTGGACAAAACAAAAGCCAAAGTTCCTATTTTCCTGACACGTACACGGAGTCCGAAGGAGAGACGAAGGGGGTGATGACCCACAAGTATAGGGGATCGCAACAGTCTTCGAGAGAAGTAAAACCCAAATTTATTGATTCGACACAAGGGGAGACAAAGAATACTTATAAGCCTTAACAACTGAGTTGTCAATTCAGCTGCACCTGGAAAAGCACTAGTAACAGGGGTGATGTGAAAACAGCAGTAATATGAGAGCAATAGTAACAGTAACACAACAGCAGTAGCAGTAACACAGAGGCAATGGCACCAGAAAATAGTTGATACTACTTCTAATGGCATGTAGGACCGAGTGAGTATTTGATGATGAAAGATGGATCGGGGTTCCCAGCTATCTACACTAGTGGTAACTCTCCAATAACAAGTAACAAGTGTTGGGTGAACAAATTACAGTTGGGCAATTGATAATTGTGAGGGCATGACAATGCATGCTATGATAAGATAAAGTTTACTGTAGTATTTAATTGGGCATTACGACACGGTACACAGACCGCTATCCAGCATGCATCTGTGCCTAAATAGTCCACCTTCAGGTTAGCATCCGCACCCCTTCCAGTATTAAGTTGCAAGCAACAGACAATTGCATTAAGTATGGTGCATAATGTAAGCAACACAATTATCCTTAGACAAAGCATCGCTGTTTTACCCCTAGTGGCAACAGCACATCCACAACCTTAGAGGTTGCTGTCACTCCCCCAGATTAAATGCACTGAACCCACTATCTAGCATAAATACTCCCTCTTGGAGATATAGGCAACTACTTGATCAGGGTAACCACAAGTACCAGAGAGCATGCAATATCTTAAATAAACAATAGTATGATAATATGATGAACAATCTGATCACAATTCCACAATTTATCGGATCCCAACAAACACAACACCAATTTGGATCTCAATCATGTAAGGCAGCTCATGAGATCATTGTATTGAAGTACATGGGAGAGAGAGTACCAACTAGCTACAGCTAGAACCCGTACGCCATGGGGGAACTACTCACGGAGCATGATGGAGGCGGTGACGTCGATGGAGAAGGCTCCGGGGGTCAATCCCCGTCCCGGCAGGGTGTCGAAACAGGACCTTCTGACCCTCGAAACTAGGTTTCGATGGCGGTGGTGCTCCGGGAGTTCTTCTGGAATATGATCGATGTTTTAGGGTTTACGCCTCGAGAGGAATAAATAGGCGAAGGGGCAACATCGGTGGAGGCGCGGGGCCCGCTCCCCATAGGGTGGCGCGGCAGGGGGCCCACCCGCGCCGCCATGTGGGGAGGGCACCCTGCTGCCCCCCTTCGTCTCCTCTTCGGACTTCTGGAACGTGTCAGGAAAAATAGGCATCTGGGATTTTGTTTCGTCCGATTCCGAGAATATTTCCAGAACAGCTTTTCTGAAACCAAAAACAGCAAAAAATAGGAACTGGCACTGTGGCATCTTGTTAATAGGTTAGTCCCGGAATTTGCATAAAAATGCTATGAAGTGTGAATAAAACATGTAGCTATTGGTATAAAACTAGCATGGAACATAAGAAATTATAGATACATTGGAGACGTATCAAGCATCCCAAGCTTAGTTCTACTCGTCCTCGAGTAGGTAAACGATAAAAAATAATTTCTGAAGTGACATGCTACCAACATAATCTTGATCAATAATATGTAAGGCATGTGAGCTGAGATCAAATCATTCAAAGCAAATGTCTATAATTGATATAAGAGAAAAAAGCAAGTTAGTTAAACAAGCTAAAAGTTTTCATGAATGATTGCTTTAAAGACATGAAACCGTACAAGGTTCATTAAAGATGTTTAAGTATCCATGTAGGAGTTCTATCCTTCAATCCAAGCATCAAGCAAATTTTCATAACATAGAAGGATTCAGCCAAGTAAAATAAACATGAACGTCATGAATCAACTGTTTCGAAGTCTACTCAACCGGTGAGCGCAAGCATTTGGTATTGGCACCAGGATGTTATGGCAAAGAGAACATTAATGGGGGTTTGGAAGGCCAATGGAAGAAAGTCTCACAAAGCTATAAGTGATCATTAGACAAGAGGAAGTCTTATAATCGAAGCTATGTAAGGAGTAGTGATTGCCATGCAACGGATGCACATAGAGCTATATGTGTATGAAAGCTCTCCAATGGAACTAGTGGGGGTGCATCCAACTTGGTTGCTCATGAAGACCTAGAGCACTTTTGAGGAAGCTCATCATTGGAATATACAACCCAAGTTCTATAGTGTAAATTCCCCACATAGTTATACTAGTAAACATGAAAACTCTCTCACATGGAGTATAGGTGCTAAACATGAGCACAAATGATGACTATGAATACTGCAGGTGCTGAAACATGAGCACAAGTGTGGATAAAGGATAGTAATGTTGCCCCCTTTTTCTTTATTTTTTTTTTTTTTCCTTTTTTTCTATTTTTTTCTTTTTCTGTTTCTCTTTTCGATGGCCTCATGGCTCTTTTCACTTTCAGGGGCAACATTCTAATATGACAACACACTTTTTGGTACAATAACTCATAACGAACAAACATGATGTATGAAACTGTATGCCTCTGCCAGTGTAGCAGGATATGCAATGATCTAGCGTAACATGGGTAAACCACACATCAGCTGTATAGAATCATGCAAAGCAATATATATGATGAATGACAACAAGTCATGTAATGTAAATGGAAGTTGCATGGCAATATATCTCGGAACAGCTATGGAAATGCTGTGGTAGGTAGGTATGGTGGTTGTTTTGAGGAAGATGTATGGGCTTATGTGTAGGAGAACAAGAGAAGTCCTCCCACGGGTTGGATGTACTGGCGAAGTATGCACAACTCTCAATGTGAGCAGAAGGCAATGCACAGCACCGAAGAGGCTAGCAAATTTGGATGGTGGAAGTGCCAAAAACCGTAGCTTAACATTAGTCAAAAAGAACTCACAAGTTTATTGCAAACAACTAGCAGGTTCAACATTAAGAGCATGATTAAAATTCACTCCAAGAAGGGCCGTTCACGGCGGCACAAGTACCCCGTTAGATCCCTCGACCTTCAGCACAACTTAGTTATTACGAATGACTTTCAGACATGGAAAGCTATCAAGTCCAACTACACCTTCAACAATTTTAGAGTTTGTAGTACGGTACAAGCTTAAAGACAACAATCCACTAATGATTTTAACTTAATTAACCAGCAAGCTTTACCATCTAAATACCTCAAAACGTTTGCAAAGAATCAGTTATCAAAGTTCAATGATCTACAAGATTATGCAAGTTTTTCATTATACCACTACCACATGCAAATTTCTGAACCAACACATCAACCAAGCAACTCTCCAAACAAATATAAGTGAAGTAAGAGAGTACTTTCTATAAAATAACTAATAGCTCTGAACAAGAGATACATGAAAACCAAGAGCTAGAAGCTAAACAGTGCGAAAATGAATACTCAACAATATAAGTGAAGAATAGGAGTATTCAAATGAAAAAGCGGAGCGTGTCTCTCTCCCAAACAAGATAGATAGGATCCAATATTGATATGATCAGAAATAAAATAACAAACTAAAAATAAAAGCACACAGACGCTCCAAGAACAGCACATATGATGTGAAAGAATTAAAATATAGTTTCACTAGAGATGACCTGATAAGTTGATGATGAAGAAGGGGATGCCTTGGGCATCCCCAAGCTTAGATGCTTGAGTCTTCTTGAAATATGCTTGGGTGACCCACGGGGCATCCCCAAGCTTAGGCTCTTCACTCTTCTTGATCACATTATATCATCCTTCTCTCTTGACCCTTGAAAACTTCTGCCACACCAAACTTCTCATAAACTTCATTAGAGGGGTTAGTACTCAAAAACATTAATCCACTTTGGTTCTGTTGTGACACATTGCAAGACTCAATAAAACATTAGCTACAGCCCTCCACGTCTAGAAAGCCTTACTTAAAGTCCACAAGAGACAATGCAAAAAACAGAGACAGAATCTGTCAAAACAGAACAGCCAGTAAAGATGAATTTTTTCGAGGTACTTCCGTTGCTCAAATCGAAAACTGAAACTAATGAAAGATGCGTACATATATAGGATCACGCGTGATTTTTTCAGAATTTTTCAATTTTTCTGGAGTTACAGCTCAAAACGTGGACAGCAAAAATCTGTCCCTGCGCAGAAATCCAAATCTAGCATCATCTAATCATTAGAGACTCTTCTTGGCACAACAATTCAAAAAAGTAAAGATACAAAGGAGTTGTTACAGAAGTAAGCAAGCTCCTTGACTCAAAAAGCAAAGAAAAATTCAGAAATAAAACATGGGTTGTCTCCCAAGAGCGCTTTTCTTTAATGCCTTTTAGCTAGGCTTGATAGTTTTAATGATGCTCTCATGAAAATAGAAAATGAAGCAAAAGGAGCATCAAGAAGCAAATTCAAAACACATTTAAGTCTAACCCACTTCCTATGCATAGGAATCTTGTACACAAATAAATTCAAAAGAACAAAGTGACAAGCATAGGAAGATAAAACAAGAGTAACTTCAAAAGTTTCAGCATATAGAGAGGTGTTTTAGTACCATGAAAATTTCTACAACCATATTTTCCTCTCTCATAATAATTTTCAGTAGCATCATGAATAAACTCAACAATATAACTATCACATAAAGCATGCTTTTCATGATCTACAAACACATAATTTTTATCAAGCTCAAAATAGTGGGATTAAAATTTCAAACCCACTTTTAACAATTTTATAACAAGATGATTGATCAATCTCAAAATATGGGACTAGATAAAGTCAAGACCTCTCCAATCCCATTTTCATTAGTAGTACAATTAATATTATCAAGTAACATAGGACCATCATCTAGAGCTTTATCATAAACATTTTCTAAGCAAAACTCTTTAGTACCATGCATTTCGATATCAGCCACAAATAAAGGATTATCATAAGATTTTTGAAATAGCATGGATTATCATAAATAACAGTAGCATAATATTTTCACAAGTTTTACTCATAGGAAATTTCAAGAGAATCACAGGAACATAACATTCATCCTCCTTTGGTAAGCATGGAGGGCAATCAAATAATGTAAGAGATAAAGAGTTACTCTCATTAGAAGGTAGGCATGGGTAGCTAATCCATTCTTCCTCCTTTTGTTCATCACTCTCCTCCTCTTTTTCATCTAATGAGCTTTCAGCTTCAGCAATTTTCTTCCACAGGTTCCTGCAAATTGTGAGTGCATTCTTGTGCATGAATGAGTCTCTCTTTATAATCAATGATATAAGGATTATTGCTGAAATTTCTATGCAATAATCAAGGATAGAAGAGACATAATCTTTAAGGTCCTTACAAGCAATACAAGTTTCATAATTTTTAGCCATGAAAGATTCTATTCAGAGGCTCCCATAAATAAAACAAATTGTTCTACTTCTTCAACCCAAGATAATATAGTTATAACAATGATAGTTCATAATTAACTTCTTTACTAAAGCCACATTGGAATTTAAGATGTTTAGTATCCTGTTTAGAGCAACAATTTATATCATGGCGTTTAAGCAAAATTTTAGCAATTGTATTCAACTTTTCTAACACGCCTCTCATGACTTCACCCTTTTTGATTCTCTATACTTCATATATAATTCTTAACTCCATAGAGGTTGTGTTCTTCCATAACAACAGTTTTTAGTTTTTCGGTTTTTCAAATTTTTATGGATTTTGGGTATATAAGAAAAAAAAACAAGACAAAAATAAACTAGACAAAAGTAAACTAAGCAAAATAAACTAACAGAAATAAACTAAGCACAAATAAACTAGACAAAAGTAAACTAGACAAGACAAAATAAAATAAAAACAGAGAGAGAGGTAGAGTGTACTCCCCAGGTGAACTTATGAGTAGAGCTATGCTCCCCGGCAACGGCGCCAGAAAATAGTCTTGATAACCCACAAGTATAGGGGATCGCAACAGTCTTCGAGGGAAGTAAAACCCAAATTTATTGATTCGACACAAGGGGAGACAAAGAATACTTATAAGCCTTAACAACTGAGTTGTCAATTCAGCTGCACCTGGAAAAGCACTAGTAACAGGGGTGATGTGAAAGCAGCAGTAATATGAGAGCAATAGTAACAGTAACACAGCAGTAGCAGTAACACAGAGGCAATGGCACCAGAAAATAGTTGATACTACTTCTAATGGCATATAGGACCGAGTGAGTATGATGATGAAAATGGACCGGGGTTCCCAGCTATCTACACTAGTGGTAACTCTCCAAACAAATAACAAGTGTTGGGTGAACAAATTACAGTTGGGCAATTGATAATTGTGAGGGCATGACAATGCATGCTATGATAAGATAAAGTTTACTGTAGTATTTAATTGGGCATTACGACAAGGTACACAGACCGCTATCCAGCATGCATCTGTGCCTAAATAGTCCACCTTCAGGTTAGCATCCGCACCCCTTCCAGTATTAAGTTGCAAGCAACAGACAATTGCATTAAGTATGTGCATAATGTAAACAACACAATTATCCTTAGACAAAGCATTGCTGTTTTACCCCTAGTGGCAACAACACATCCACAACCTTAGAGGTTGCTGTCACTCCCAGATTAAATGAGACTGAACCCACTATCTAGCATAAATACTCCCTCTTGGAGATACAAGCAACTACTTGATCAGGGTAACCACAAGTACCGGAGAGCATGCAAGATCTTAAATAAACAATAGTATGATAATATGATGAACAATCTGATCACAATTCCACAATTTATCGGATCCCAACAAACACAACACCAATTACATCATATGGATCTCAATCATGTAAGGCAGCTCATGAGATCATTGTATTGAAGTACATGGGAGAGAGAGTACCAACTAGCTACAACTAGAACCCATAGTCCATGGGGGAACTACTCACGGAGCATGATGGAGGCGGTGACGTCGATGGAGAAGGCTCCGGGGGTCAATCCCCGTCCCGGCAGGGTGCCGGAACAGGACCTTCTGACCCCCGAAACTAGGTTTCGATGGCGGCGGCGCTCCGGGAGTTCTTCTGGAATATGATCGATGTTTTAGGGTTTACGCCTCGGGAGGAATAAATAGGCGAAGGGGCAACGTCGGTGGAGGCGCGGGGCCCGCTCCCCATAGGGTGGCGCGGCAGGGGGCCCACCCACGCCGACATGTGGGGAGGGCGCCCTGCTGCCCCCCTTCGTCTCCTCTTCGGACTTCTAAAACGTGTCGGGAAAAATAGGCATCTGGGATTTTGTTTCGTCCGATTCCGAGAATATTTCCAGAACAGCTTTTCTGAAACCAAAAACAGCAGAAAACAGGAACTGGCACTGTGGCATCTTGTTAATAGGTTAGTCCCAGAAAATGCATAAAAATGCTATGAAGTGTGAATAAAACATGTAGCTATTGGTATAAAACTAGCATGGAACATACGAAATTATAGATACGTTGGAGACGTATCAGGGGGCCGTGGGCCGCCCTCACCATGTGGTGGCACGGTCCCACATGCTGCCGCGCCGCCACGTGGTGAGGACGTCACGAGCCTCCACCGACGTTGCCCCTTCGCCTATAAATTGCCTTTCTTGGGAAAACCCTAAATACCCAAGTCATATTCCACGAAAAGTTCCAGAGGCGCCGCCGCCGTCAACCCTAACTCGGGAGTGTTCTGAAGCTCTTCCCGGCACCCTGCCGGAGAGGGGAATCATCGCCAGAGGGCTCTACATCGCCATGCCTGCCTCCGGAGTGATGTGTGAGTAGTTCATCTTTGGACTATGGGTCCATAGCAGTAGCTAGATGGTTGTCTTCTCCTCTCGTGCCATCATGTTTAGATCTTGTGAGCTGCCTATCATGATCAAGATCATCTTATTGTAATGCTACATGTTGTGTTTGCTGGGATCTGATGAATATTGATACTATGTCAAGTTGAATACTGAAATATTATGTCTATGTCTTTTATGATCTTGCATGCTCTCCGTTACTTGTTGATACTCTGGCCAAGTAGCTGCTTGTGACTCCAAGAGGGAGTATTTATGCTAGATAGTGGGTTCAGTCTCCATTTAATCTGGGGGAGTGACAGCAATCCCTAAGGTTGTGGATGTGCTGTTGCTACTAGGGGTAACCTAATGATGCTTTGTCTAAGGATGAATGTGTTGTTTACATTATGCACTTTACTTAATACAATTGTCTGTTGCTTGTAACTTAATACTGGAAGGGGTGCGGACGCTAACCTGAAGGTGGACTATTTAGGCACAGATGCATGCTGGATAGCGGTCTGTGTACTTTGTCGTAATGCCCAAATGAATCTCATAGTAGACACCACAACTTGCACATGCATGTTATGCACTTATCAATATTGTCAATTGCCCAGCTATAATTTGTTTACCCAGCATGTTAGTTATTTATTATGGAGAGACACCACTAGTAAACTGTGGACCCCGGTCCATTCTTTTACATCTGAAATACAACCTACTGCAATCATTGTTCTTTTTCATTCTCTGCAATTAAACATCATTTTCCACACTATACGTCTAATCCTTTGTTTTCAGCAAGCCGGTGGGATTGACACCCTCACCGTTTTGTTGGGGGCAAAGTAGTTTGATTGTCTTGTGTGCAGGTTCCAAGTCAACCGCCAGAACCACCCCATCGACGCAGCAAGTTTTCTGGCGCCGTTGACACCTTCAGAAGTGTCTTCATCTCCTACTGGTTCAATAACCATGGTTTCTTACTGAGGGAAGACTTGCCGCTACACTCATTAAACCTTACTCTTGGGGTCTCCCAACGAACGTGTGGTTTACACACATCAAGATCTCCTGTGTGTTTTCAACATACAGTTTGTTTTGACTTATGACCACAGAAAGGAACATGAACTCTATCCCACATTAAATGCTCTGTGTACAAAAACTTATTGGCCAAACAGAACTAAATAAATAATTTGGCATTCCTCTGGTCATATCAAATGATAGCTCAAATAAGAAAGGGATAAATTTAATCTTTTCTAGACCTGGGCCTAAGAATTACCATATGTGGGCCATTTTATATGCCCTGCATTCTCCATGTTGTCTCGGCCTATTTTCCGTCTATATGTGATTCATATACATGATGGATTGTTCGTCCGTCTTTGTTAACTTTGTCGCCATACAATTTCCCTTTAGCTATTTATAACTATTGCGTGCAGTTACAAAATAAGCCTTCACTATCGACCATGACACGGGGGAAATTGCCTGCCATAACATTTTCTTTTTTAGTGAACTAAGCGTGCACCATATTTGGATGTACAAAACCTCCTATGTCCCGGCCTTCTCCTCTGCAGCCCTCTCTTTTGCTCATAGATTGGCATTGTGATTTTTCTGATTTGTTTAGTGCAATTTGTTCTTCAGCTGTTAGTAGTTCTTCTCATTTGTTTGATCATAATTTTCTGATCCATGCCTGTTGCTTTGATTTTGCAGGTTCACAACGTGTACCGTGGATTTTGTGAATTGAAGTCATTATGTAGTCCTAACCTTGCTACATATTTGGTAGATGCCTTCAAGGGTGGTTTCAGTATGATAGATGTTTCTCCGTATCACTACCTGTGGTCAACCTGATGTCTTCTCTTGCTTCAATCTGAAAGTTAGTTGCTTCCATGCACATCTTCCAGTATATTGGGTTCATTATGTAAAGAATCGCTACTTGGTGTACGGAGGTAATTTTTGGGTTAGAAACTATGAACAACTTTGGGCCTGTGTGTTTTCTGTGCATGATATGGTTTTTGTTTGATTAACAAATTCTAATAGAACCATTTATTTTTGCCCTCTCTTAACATGTTTTCATTTGACAGGACCATTTGTCGTTTGAGAGGGTATTTTATTGATTTCCTTTTGACCATTTGTTCTACAATTTATTTTCACTCAGTGGAATAAAATCAGTTTTTTTTAACAGGGTGGTGGCAGACTAGATGAACATGAATTGTGATATCTGTGTTGCTATTTTGGTCTTAATTTATGCAGTTCTATATATGCGCATTTTTAAATAAGTTTGATGAGTTGATCTCCATTAAGCTACTACAGAATATATGACATTATATGTTTGTTCATTCTATGCTTAAATATATTCTTCTATGGATAGTAAGCCAATCAATTTGCTATTTAGTACACGCGGATCAAGTCGTAGATTGACTATATGTTTTAAGATTAGTTGTTTGATTTCAGTTGTTGGCTACCCATCTTTCCGTATTTGCTTTGAAGATCATTATTCTCTTACCATCAATTGTAGCTTTATAATTCTTATTACTAATGTTTAAGATTTGCTTTTTAATTTACGAATACGCGTAATCTGGAAATCAACTTGGATGAGTTGCCATAAAAAATAATGATTCCATGCAACGTCAAACTGGCCTCATGGCTTTGTGTGCTTGGTTAGCCTAATCAGTCAATGCTCAAATTTTTATTACTATAATGATATGTCTTCTTTTTTTCCCCTAGGTATTGTGGATTTCATGGCATGGTGGAGTCGCTAACAATGCTTGGGCTTGTTCTGGTTTTCTAATACAATTTGGCATGTTAATATATGTCCAGGCGGCAATGTTGTTGCTCAGGACGGTATTATGGGTGCTACAGATGGAAAGTTACGGAGTCAATGGTTGACCACAAGGACCTGATTCTAAAATACAAGATTTTGGCATATTACTGATGATCAGATGATTTTCATGAGATCATGAGTTACCATACAGTGATCTAACCGAAGGTTTTGCAAGTTATTATTATTATATGGGTGCACATTCCGATGATAATGTAATCATATGGTTTGTTTTTAATTCATGTATGTGCATAATTTGCACGTTTGCATGCTTTAAATTTTTCTTCTACACAATAATTTAGTAATTGTGGTTGGCAGGTCAACTGTGTCCCCTCACCATCGAGATTCCAGCTTCCATGTTAATTTGTTCATTTGGTTTGGCTTTGTTACTTGCAAGTGGCGCTTTTGTTGGATTTGGGTTTAAGGAATATTGTCTTTGGCACTTCAGGATATGCAATTTTGTATACATGTATTATAAGAAGATCCCATAGTGTTTTCAATAATATGAAAACATATTGACTGTTTTGTATTATTGACTCGCTCTGTTCACCTATTTACATTCAGTCTTCCTTTTTTACTATACAATTTGACAGTATCTGAAGTTAACTCACTGTCTATTTTGTTTCTATAGTTAGCTGATTTTTAATATACACCCGAGAGTAAACATTTGTGTGAAGAACTATGATAATTCGGACTGTGATTTAGCAAGTGTTATTTAAGCTAGATCGGACTTTGTCATAGGTATAGCGTATATAGTCATAGTTATTAGTGTGACATGCTAACTTTAATTTTCGACTCATCTTTACTCAAATTATCCTTTCCTATCCATCATTGAAATTTTCCATGGTTTACTATATATTTTTCTCAAAGAACGCGACATATGTCCTTTAATATTTCCAGCGCTTTTTTATACAGACGCGTCAAAGATACTCGATTTTAGCCTCATCCATACGAATTATCAAACAATATAGACAAAACGCGTGGATACTAACGTCCTGCTTACCTTCACGTATGCATTATAGTTTACTGTCACGACATACAATCTGTACATCTACCACCCACAAAAAATAGTACAAGACAATCGTACACTAGCTAAGCAACAATGCCATACAAACTCAAATTAAAACGTCCAACCAAATAACATGTGCAGAAGCGGCAAACATTGAATACAAAATTTACTACACTTTAGATAGAAGCAAACAAGTCTACTAGCCTGCTTCCCTAACATATTTATTCGCCCTTCACCTAAAACACCAAGTTTACTCCCTAACATATCTCTCCCTCACAAACTTCCTCGAAATTGGTTATGCCTTCGTGCAGCACAAAAGGAACAGCATCATCTGGACAGGCAAGACGATTTGAACGAATATGCTCGGACCAGTTTTCCACTGCCTCATGCGTGCTACGCCAGCCTTCTCTCATACGCTTCTCTTTCACCTCAAGAGTATAAATCTTTTCTTTAGAAGCCCGCCAACTCGTGCATGAATTATCACTACAGGAATGGCCACCTATGCCGACGGCATTTTGCCGTCGGCACAAGTCTTTTTACCGTCGACATAGGCTATGCCGACGGCCACCGTCGGCATAGGTGCCCGTAGGCATAGCCTAGAAACCCGTCGGCACAGGTCTAGCCGTCGGCATATGTTTTCAAAATAAATTTTTTTATTTTTTTTATTTTTTTTAAATAATTTTTTTATTTTTTTAAAATTTCTAATTTATGTTTTTTTAATTTTGAAATTTCCAACTTAGCCCCACACAATTTTTAATTACATATTAGACACTTAATCTCAAGTCAAAGTACTTATCTCGGTCAAACTTCCCGTTCGGTCACCCATCCTCAGATTGCTCCAGCCCAAACACGCTTAACTTTTGAGTTCCTTCTAAATAAGCTTCCAAATGAGATGTTAGAACTTACTAATGTTATTATTCTAACGAACATATTAACCACTGAGTCATGATGTTACACTTTTATTGTCTAAATTTTGAAAATTTATTTGAATAAATAACAATGATTATGTAATAATAATATTTGAATAAATAACAATAAAATTTATTTTACTTTATTTTCTCCTTTTTACATTTAATATGCAATATTTCATATCTTCAAATCTGTAAATCAAAATTTAATAAATAAAATGTCTAAATCCATCAGAAAAATGAGAGGAATCCAAATATGACATCTATAACATCTTTTTCATCATGCATATGACTTTTTGTAACATATTTTTGGTATTTTCTTAATAAAACAAAGTTATTTTTACACTTAAAAAAAGAAAAATGATGTTTATAAAATTATTTTTAAAATTACTTTTGGCAACAATGTTTGTCATACCAAGACACACTTATGTGTCAAATATGGTCACATTATCACAAACTATGGCACGGGGATGATCATATCTAGGTCATTTGACTCGAAACTTATTCATGTTTATAAATGATTGACCTTTTTGTGAAGAAGTTTTGTGGAAATTTTCTCAAAACTCAATGTTATCATTTTCCCTAGCAACTAGTACACATATAAGGACTCCATGCCAAAGGATTTGTTTTTTAAGTATTTTTTCACTGTCTTTTATTTTTTTTCAAAAAACGGTCAAAATGGTCGTCGTGCCTATTCATCTAAAGGGGTCGCATTTTTAAAAACCATCGATGGTTCTGTGATATAACCACTATTGTTGTATCTTAAAATATTTTTTGTAAAATTTTCAGAGTAAACTATCACACACTTGTAGTTCAAAATTTAATTACTTTTGGAAAATAGACATAAAGTCATTTAAGTAGGCAAAATTAGTTAGAAACCGAGAAAATTCATAATGTTTTTGGATTGTCCATCAAATATGATCTAATTTGTGTGGAAATTGGATGGGTGCCAGTTTGCACCATATTTGTTGTACTTGCTTCACAAAAAATGTCATTTTTTACAATTAAGAAATGAAAAATGATATTTATAAACATAATTTAAAAAAACTTAGTTCTGCAACATTGTTTGTCATAACAAGACAAACCTATGTGTCAAATATGGGCACATTATCACAAACTATGGCACGGAGATGATCATATCTAGGTCATTTGATTCGAAACTTATACATGTTTATAGACGATTGACCTTTTTGTGAAGAAGTTTTGTGGATTTTTTTTCAAAACTCAAGTTTATCATTTTTCCTAGCAACTATTACACATATAAGGAGTCCATGCCAAAGGATTTATTTTTTTGGGTATTTTTTTCACTTTCTTTTATTTTTTTTGAAAAAAATGGTCAAATTAGACCCGTGTCATAATTTGTTGCAAAAAGTCATATGCATGATGAAAAAGATGATATGGATGCCATATTTGGATTCCTCTCATTTTTATAATCAATTTAGACATTTTATTTGTTAAATTTCGATTTATAGATTTAAAAATATGAATTATTTCATATTAAACGAAAACAGAAAAAAAAACATAGCTATGTCTACGGCTTTGCTGTCGGCATAGCCTTTTGAACCTATGCCTACGGCTTTGACCCTGTGCCGACGGCCGCGTCGATGGACATTCCTCGTTGGGGCCTATGCCGACGGCCCCGACAAAAAACCATCGGCATAGAGTCCGGCCGTCGGCATAGCTCGCCATTCCTGTAGTGTATAGCTATCCGTATGAAAGCGGCGCTTCATTTGCCAGTTTAAATCCCTAACTTCAACCTTACAGGTACTTTCCAAAGCTCTAATCATATTTTCCGCAGCCTTTTCTTCAACTTCTTCTGCTGTCTGGAACTCATAGAAGCTTGAACAGAACTCTTCCCGCGATCTAGATGGATTCACTGGATCGGGAACATCAAACCACACATCGCTGAAAAAGCCTCCGTATCACGAAACCTCGGATCGCCGGCTGGAACTTTCTTAACCAGCTCAAACAGCATAGCCTTCATCGACATATCGATGACTCGAGTATCCTCTGCAAATAAATCCACAAAATCAACAAGACAAAGAAAAAAAGCCAACAAACATGGAACTAAAAAAGCGTCGCGTCGCTGCACAAACCAACCGACGGAGGCAAAACAGGTGGCACCACATCTTTCCGCATGGCATCTTCCTCCAACTCGGCGCTCCAAAACTCCAGCTTTTCATCAAGATCAAGACTTTCTTCCATTGGTGCTGAGCTTGCCATCCTAAGGAAAAAGGAAGATAAGCTATCAGCTAGCAGCCACGTTCAACATATATATACTCCATCTCTACACACAACACTCAGCCACGCACTCCCCCACGTCTATACAGAGCATCTGCAACAAAAACCACCGCTTCACAGCACAACTGCCAGCTCAAACAGATTCCCTACACTCATTTCTTCTCACAAGCAACGCCTGCCTCACTTTCTCTTCATGCTCTCACTCATCATCACACCCATAAGTGGGCAGACTTAACACTTCTACTAACACTATTACAGATATACTCCCTCCGTTCCAAATTAATTGACTTCCATTTGTCCACATTTGGATGTATCTATACGTGTAACATGTCTAGATACATTCATGTGTGTACAAAAGGAAGTCAATTAATTTGAAACGGAGGGAGTACTACCTTGGCGTCAGTTCCGGCAGGCACGAGTGGAGCGGGTGGTATTGGTCTAGAATTCAAATAAGCAAACCGAAGGAACTGGGGCTCCGGTCTAAGGGCGCACTTAATCTGAACTGAAATAGGGGGATAGGCTCTCGAGCGTCCTACCTTAAGGAAATGAACCGAAAGGTCAACTGAAGTCGCGCGTAGCGCCAACTAACTGATAGCTGAGTGTGGAAGACGTGATCGACCCAGAATCCCTGGAGGCCCGCATTGATACAACAACGTATTGGTCCTGAATATGCTGGCTGTACATATAAATGGCACCGCGACAGCAACACAAATCCTACATAAAATTCTACAGCCGCGCCAAAATTCCACTAGTTGTTCCTTAAGACTGGATATTTCCGTAAGTCAAGCATTTCGGTTTAATGAATGCCAAATTTTCACGTAATTTTACAGCCAAGATACGAAATTCGATAGGAAAGGAAAACCGGTGCTTCAAACCTGTTCACGAGCTTGGACGGCTCAGATCACACAAAGCCCCTTCTCACTTTCCTCCCTCCCAGTCCCACGCCCACCAGCCGTCGCCGCGGCCGCCTCCCCGTGAAGCACGATCGAAGGTTCCAGAACACCCAAACCCAACAAAAACCCTCTCTCGAATCTTGAGACGCCAGACGAGTCCGAGCTCCAGAAACCCACCAGCCCACCGCACACACACGAGCGCGAGGCAGCCATGTACCGGGCGGCGGCGGCGGCCATTTCCAGGGCCTCCTCCTCGGCGCTGCGGCGCCAGCTCGCGCGCGGTGGCGGCGGGGCCGAGCAGCGGCAGTGGGCGCGCGGGTACGCCGCGAAGGAGATCACCTTCGGCGTGGACGCCCGCGCCGCCATGCTGCGGGGCGTCAACGACCTCGCCGACGCCGTCAAGGTCACCATGGGCCCCAAGGTTCGTCCCACTCCCTATCAGCGTGGGTTGGCTGTGGATCTGGCGGGGGAATGCTGTGCTAGGTTTACCGCACTCGATGTCTCGACTGAGTGCGCTGGGTGCTTGCTTGTGTTTCGTATCGTGATTTCAGGGGAGGAACGTGATTATCGAGAGAGCGAGCAAATCCCCCAAGGTCACCAAGGACGGGGTCACCGTCGCCAAAAGCATAGAGTTCGAGGACAGCGCCAAGAACGTTGGGGCAAACCTGGTGAAACAAGTCGCTGATGCTACTAACAAGGCCGCTGGGGATGGTAAGGACCGGTGGCCCTTGGAAGTTCATACACTTGATCTGAACAACCTGTTTTGTTCAGCAAAACATTCCCTTTAATTTCATGTCAGGACAGGAAAAGTTTGAATGCATTTGATTGCTGTGATGTGATATTCTGTCATTGGTGCCTACATGATTTCGGATGTTGCATTAGTTTGTGGTTTGTATGATTTTGGATGTTATAGTTATTCTTGGGCCTCACATGTGCCTCTGGGCTCTGCCTTCATGCTGATCTCAGTTCCAGTGCATTGTCTATGTTCAACTGTCGTCTATGCATGGTTTGACATACTCTGTTCTAGGTCCAGGTGAAAGGAAGATATATCTCAGGTTTACAAAATTTTGTATGCCGACGCAGCAACTTTAGCCTAGGCATTCTTGAAGATATCACTTAGTTTTCTGACATACATTCTCACAGTACTACTTTTAGGGGAAAACATGATATTTTCCTCCCTCAAACATGATACTTTGTGCGCCTGCTTTCCTCCCTCAAAATAGACACTAGGAAACTAATTGCCTACTTGACTGAGTGTACCATTACGTGCCACTCACTTTGTTTCTGATTGGATGGATCAACAGGTACCACTTGCGCAACTGTACTTACACAGGCCATTCTTACGGAAGGATGCAAGGCTGTGGCAGCAGGTGTCAATGTTATGGACTTGCGTAGTGGGATGAACAAGGCCATAGATGCTGTAATTGCTCACCTCAAAAGTAAAGCATGGATGATTGATTCACCAGAGGAAATTAACCAGGTGAGATACTCTGTTTTATGGCTGTTGCCTGATATGCCCGCCCTCTTCAGTACCATAACCATATCTGAGTTGCTAATGTATCTTTGATGCAGTCATTAACTCATCATTAACATCTGCTATATATAATCAACAATCCTCATTGTGATTTTGTCCTAGTAGCACACTCCATAGTAACTAGTACTCCCTCCGTTCACAAAAGGATGTCTCAACCAACTTCAAATTTGGATGTATCTAGACATAATTTAGCGTATAGATACATCCAAATTTGGAGTTGGTTGAGACATCTTTTTATGAACGGAGGGAGTAATATTTAGGGAAATTTCTGTTTTTGCCACACTAGTTTTTGCCCATTTTGCTTTTGCCACTCTAAATTTTGACATTTTGCTTTTACCCTGCCAGTTTCTGGCCACACTTTGTTTTTGCCCTTTGTGGGGCAAAAACAAAATGGAAACTGTGAAATTTTGTTTTGCTTTTGCCCCTACTGTTCATTTTTTCGTTTTGCTTTTGCCACTCAAAAGGGTAAAAGCAAAATGTCAAAATTTAGAATGGCAAAAGCAAAATGGGCAAAAACTAGTGTGGCAAAAACAAAATTTTCCCTAATATTTATCATTTAGTTGAAAATCAGCTTGCACTTGTCCAGCTCAGTATTCTCTTGTAAACCAGGTAGCTACCATTTCTGCAAATGGTGAAAAGGAAATTGGAGATTTGATATCTAAAGCTATGGGGATAGTTGGAAAGGATGGAGTCATTACTATTGTTGTGAGTATTACCTATTGCTTTTTTTATCATGTTTATCTGCTGCTCTGCAACTTATTCTTAGAAACTGGCAGGATGGTAAAACATTGGACAATGAGTTGGAAGCAGTACAGGGTATGAAGCTGTCAAGAGGCTACATATCTCCTTACTTTGTGACTGATCAGAAAACTCAGAAATGTGTAAGTCTATTGCCTCAAAATTAAGTGCAAGTATGTGTTATGTTCGCTGAACCAGTGAATTCAGCATCCCAAGTCTGTAATTAAAGGCTTTTTTGGATCCTCCTCTTGCTTTAATTTTTTGCATGGCAGTATGCATGGAGGTGAAAACTTGTCAATAGTACTTGTGGAAGTCAATGATTGTAGTTTGCTTTCTCTTTGTTTCGGGAAGCTTCAATTTCATCATAGATAGGCTACTATGTTTCCTATGAGGATGATACAATGTGCTTGTGTTTGTTCGTGTGAATCTGCATTGCGAATGATAATTTTAGGAATGTGACCGATATAAAATAAAGAAGAGATGGCTATCACATATATAAAAAATAAGGAAAATTTCAGAAGAATAGCCTGAGCTGAACCATGTTTCTGAATTATCCTTTTATATGTGTGCAGGAGATGGTAAATCCTCTTATTCTTATTCATGACAAGAAGATCTCAAACATGAATTCACTTCTTCCAGTATTACAAATTTCCATCAACGTAAGTGTGTTCCATTATGCGTTACTGTATACACTTTTGTCAAATAGATGATGGAAATTTTGTGATGGCAACTGATACATGATGATTGATCTTTGTAGCAAAAGAAACCTCTTCTCATTTTTGCTGACGTAGAGGGAGAAGCTCTATCAATGCTTGTACTGAACAAGCATCGTGCTGGACTAAGGGTAATATTAATTATTTCTGTAGTTTCTACCTATATGATTACTGGTATAAGCTGGCTGGCAATTTCCGCTATTGGTATTGTGGAAAGCCTCTTCAGTTTCTTTCCCTTTTCGCTGGTGTTTATGTCAGTGTTTATCCTCTGAAGCTTATGTAAGCAAGATTTTGAGCTAATTATGTGGCCTTGTAGATATGTGCTGTCAAAGCTCCTGGATTTGGTGAAAACAGAAGGGCCAACTTGGATGATTTGGCTGTTTTGACAGGCGGGCAGGTTAGCTGTTATAAGAATGATCAGAAACTTGATTAACACGGGTGACATTTCTATGGATGAAATTAACATGACATTTCATTTTACTTTGAAGGTTGTTAGTGAGGAGCAAGGTCTTGATCTTGGTAAAGTCGACTTACAAATGCTTGGCACAGCTAAGAAGGTTTGCCAACGTCCATAAATTGTTACACCCGGACCCGGGAACCATATAGTGATAGTATTATTTTAAAAAGGAGATGTACGATGACATTTCCCTTCACAGGTTACCGTATCTCTTGATGACACTTTAATTTTAGATGGTGGAGGTGACAAGCTACAGATAGAAGAGAGGTGTCAACAGGTACTAATAAGAATCATCACAGAGTTAAGGCAACCTGGATACCATTCTTAATTAGCTCTTTCAATACAAGTGACATTTTTTTCGTGATGATGTCCTTGACAGCTTAGAGAATCATTTGAGAACAGCACCGCTGTGTTCGACAAAGAAAAGGCTCAAGAGCGTTTATCAAAGTTGTCTGGAGGTGTTGCTGTCCTCAAGGTTTGTTAGTTCTTAAGCATGGTTCAACTGTCAAGTCCCCTTTTTCTGTGCTCTTCTCAACGCACACACTTATATTGCAGATTGGTGGAGCTAGTGAAGCTGAAGTTGGCGAGAAAAAAGATAGGGTAACTGATGCTCTAAATGCTGCAAGAGCTGCTGTAAAGGAGGGTATTGTTCCAGGTAATCACATTTTCCTTGAGCACTCAGAGCAGATATCTCTCCATTTGTTTCTTATTACTTTTTTTCATCCTGATTATGTCATGCCTAACAGGTGGTGGAGTTGCCCTCTTATATGCCACCAAGGAGCTCGACAAGATTAGCACATCACATGAGGATGAAAAGATTGGAGTTCAAATCATCAAGAATGCTTTAAAGGTTTACTTCTTGTACCGATTATGATGGTGCTTCTGCACTTGGTTAATTCATATTTGTTTATTTAACACACATTAACTGTTCCTTAATTTCTTCAGGCCCCCTTGATGACCATAGCTGCAAATGCTGGCGTTGATGGTGCTATAATTGTCGGGAAACTACTGGAACAAGATAACCTTAGCTGGGGCTATGATGCAGCAAAAGGTCTGTGCTGACTAACTATGTTTTTTGGTGTTCATTTTGAATTTGAGCTTCTGTAAGAAACCACCATGGGAGTCTCCAGATTGCAGTTAAACTGGCAATTCTAATACCTCCCTAACACAGTAGTTGATTCCTGCATTTTGCTTATTGTAGAGGAGTATGTCGACATGATCAAGGCTGGTATCATCGACCCAGTGAAAGTGATCCGGACTGCACTTCAAGATGCAGCAAGGTACAGCTTTAGCTCTTAAACCACCCCATGTACCTTTGCACGACTGTGGCTGAAATAGTCAGACCTGTTTGACAATCTGTCCTTCTGTACAACAGTGTTTCTCTGTTGATGACAACCACCGAGGCTGCAGTTGCTGAGCTCCCGGCGACGAAAGCCAGAATCGCCACTCGCATGCCGGATATGAGCGGAATGGGTTTCTGAGGACAGCACCTCGTGATGTCTTAACCCCTTTTTTTGGTTAGAAGAGAATACTGGGCGAAAAACTTAACACCTCCGGCGTATACATGGATAGAGAAGCTGGCACAGGAGAGGTGCAAAGCTGGCACATGTTTTGATGTCTGAACACTTATGGTTCGATGCTGATGTAACCTTAACTAAGAGCCCTTCTATTTAGGGTAGAAATTTAAATAGACTTGGAGAAGGGGCATCACCTCCGTCTCTTGTATGCTCAGTCGGCAACACGTTATTATTTAAATGCCTCTTTCGATCTGTGATATTTGTCTGTGTTTTTGTTTTTATGGTTGTGTGGTCTTGGCTGCTGTGGTGCTGCATACAGGCAAACATGTTTTGATGTTTGAGTCGTTCCCTATTCCATATATCATGTTGATTCATTGTTAAAATGACCGTAAACTTAGTTTTTGGTTGATGCAGAATGGCTGCAGCCCACCCCGTGACTGAGTATCATCATATCAATAAGTAATCTACTTTGCAATCAAATCAGTAAGTAATATGTTTTGTGCACGGTAAAAATAACATCACTTTGCCTACAGTTGGTTCCACACTACAAGTTTCAGGTGTCGCTCAAACAGCAAGCATACGCTACATGCTATGCCAATTCTCTGTTAAGCTACCAATAACTGGAACCTTTGTTTAGCTGATTAAGAATAGTGAGGATCATCAACTCAGTAAGTAAGTAACCTGCTTCACAATATTATCGACCATTTTATTGATGCAAACAAACGCATAGAAGGCCATCATCGTTCATGGCGCTGCCCCCAATCACCATAATGCAAATTACAAGCATGCACTAGTGTCATAGCTACACAACCGACACTGATTAAGTTTTGAGAATCCTCCAGCTCCGATCAAGAAAAGGAGAAAAGGGTTCTTCTATGCCGTCTTGGCTTCATCAGGGGGCTGGATGAAGCGGGGAACCTCTCCGTTCACCACCCTCCATGGCCCCCAGTAGAACTTGGGCTGCATGATGGGCACCGCCTCGCCCGGGTGATCCTCCCAGTACTTCTCCTGCTCCAAGATGTAACAGCAATTCAACATCAGATGAAATAAAAAAAATATACAGATGCGCCTCTTGAAATGGAGCGTCACGAATCATGATCCATTGTTTATAGGATGAGCAGAGGGGTTTGGTCAGTTCAGAAGGCGGAATTGTCCCGGCCGGGCATTCCGTCGAGCACTATCCAATCGACGCGCAGACAAGCACAGAAGCACAGCCGCGGAGGAGAAACTGATTGGAGGTGGGAGGGAAGAATAGCTAGGGGTTTGTAGCCTGACCTTATAGAGCTGCTCTGTGAGGGCGGCGGCGACGACGGCAGTGTAGAAGGCGGCGACGTAGGTGCCGACGAGCGGCTTGAAGGAGCGCGGCAGGCGGTAGGGCTCCACCATGTCCCACAGCACCGTCTTCTCCCACTTGTGGAACTGCCGGTCCGCGTACCACCTCCACAGCCGGCTCGACATCTCCCTCGCCTCCGGCAACGCTCGCGCTCGCTTCGACCTCCCCGGCGGCAACGGACCTCGGTTCTGGCCCTCTGGCGTGGGTCTGTGTATTCGGCTCCCTGCCTGGCTGTGGCTGACTATTGGGCCCCGACTGACCCGGCCCAGCCCATATGTCACCTCGGCGGCGCTGCGAAAATACGAGACCGGGCGGCGGAAAGGAAAAACAGTACTGGAAATAGCCCGCGGCCTCCCTCTCCTCCCTCCTCTCCGTCGCCGCCGCCTTCCCGCGCCGCAGCCGAGATGGGCGTCAAGGTGAGAGGTCGCCGGAGCCTCCTCCTCGTCCCCGCGGATTTGAGTTCCCCGTGTTTCTTTGTTCGGTCGCAGATTTGCGAATCCCGTCGCATTCGAATGAACAAGTGATTCGGTTCTTCTTTGTAGGGTTTGACGAAGCTGCTGGCGGACAACGCGCCCAAGGCGATGAGGGAGCAGAAGTTCGAGAGCTACTTCGGCCGCCGCATCGCCATCGACGCCAGCATGAGCATCTACCAGTTCCTCGTATGCCCCCCACCATTCCCCACTGACTCCTCCTCCATTTCGATTTTGCTTGCGGCGGCAATGATTTGGGCCCCTTTTTTGCTCAATGGGTCCGTCTCCGAACGCTGGGGATCGATGCTTCTATGCCCATTGGTCGATTTGACCTGTCGATATTGCTCTCTTAAGCTGGGTTTAGGGTTTTGTAAATCCTCCACTGATGAAGTAGGTCATTTGGTCTGGTTACCTTTCCCATTTTTACATTACGTCTCCTAGATTGTGGCAATTAGCTGTTGCCAGCCCCTTGGGCATATATACATTTACATTCTTCCGGCTGGTAGTTTAACAAGCTGTTCTGTGATAGCAGCAAGCCTTTTTACCTGCTGGAATGGAGTTGGGATAGGTTTCTTATGCGCTTCCTTGTGCAGATTGTAGTTGGAAGGACAGGGATGGAAACCCTTACAAACGAAGCTGGTGATGTAACCAGGTTTGGATATACAGCTCTCTAGAACCATACTTAATATTTAAAGTACTGCACACTGCTTATAGTGCTAGTATGTATGTTAATGCGTTTTTCCCCTTTGGACAGTCATGTGCTAGGTATGTTCAATCGGACGATAAGGTTGCTTGAGGCAGGGATTAAACCAGTGTAAATACGAATTCGCCCATTTCTTAGTATCAGAAATTTTAAATATGATTGCATTTAAACATATATGAAGCCTTCTTTTAAAAGGGACCACAACATTTGCTCATGCAGATATGTTTTTGATGGCAAGCCTCCTGAGATGAAGGGGGGAGAGCTTGCAAAAAGGCACGAGACGTTTCTTCCATCCTTTGATTGTTTCCTACCGGTGGTTAATATGTTTGCCTAGCATAACATGGTGTACTTGTCAGATACGCAAAGAGGGAGGATGCCACCGAAGGGCTGAACAAGGCAGTAGAGGTATGCTGACATTGCTTTGATCCATTTTTTGTTCACATTGTTCTTGTATATTCTCTTTCTTTTACCCCTAAAGAAAATATGTTTTGATGTTGTAGGCAGGAGATGCCGAGGCAATTGAAAAATTCAGCAAGAGAACTGTAAAGGTGAGAAATTCATCTTTACACTTGTTTGTGTTGAAGTATGAAAATGTTCATTAGTCGCACTGTCCACAATGCAAGACGATTTCTGTTTTGTTAGGGGCCAACAGATCTCCCACTGACAAAATATCATCTGGATTCTTTTGTTTTGCATAAAGTGATGTTTTGTATGCCAGGAATTAGCGTTTTCAGAGTAAGTTCTAGCTTTACATCTTCTATGTGCTTTATGTGCAGGTCACTAAGCAGCACAATGAAGATTGTAAGCGACTACTAAGACTGATGGGCGTTCCTGTTGTAGAGGTAAATTCAATTTTTCTCAGGTTCCTACATCTCTCGATGGTACACATTTACATATAATCATCTTGTTTTATGCAACCATTGAACTTGAATTCTTCTGACATAGAGTTTATGTGTTATTGTGTGTTTGTTATGCTCTCAATTTCACTGATCTCTCTTCCCTGTGCCAATAGGCTCCTTGTGAAGCTGAATCACAATGTGCTGCCCTTTGCAAAGCTGACAAGGTAATATTAACATAGTGGACCACACCAACTTCTTGTTTTCACCCTGTGCTTACATTTTTTATTTAGTACATTCTATTTTTATAGGTGTATGCTGTTGCATCAGAAGATATGGACTCACTTACTTTTGGAGCTTCACGGTTTGTTCGTCATTTGATGGATCCAAGTTCCAAGAAAATACCTGTTATGGAATTTGAAGTCGCGAAAGTAAGCAGTGTTGTGTTCGGCTTGAAATTTATTATCGTCTTGTATACACTTCACCAAATTTCATGCTGCAGATTTTGGAGGAGCTTGAATTCACTATGGACCAATTCATTGACTTGTGCATCCTCTGTGGATGTGACTACTGTGATAGCATTAAAGGTATTATTGCTCACTCTTTTCTCTTTGTTTGGTGTAGTCTGCATTTCTCAAATTATGTAGCTAGTCAAGACTTAAAGTTATCTAACTGTGTATCTGTGCTTGTCCATTAGGTATTGGGGGTCTAACAGCTCTGAAGCTTATTCGTCAACACGGGTCCATCGAGGGCATTCTGGAAAATATTAATAAAGAGAAGTTAGTCCTGAACCCTTTTGAAGAATTTCTGTTGACTTAGTACCCATCTGAACCTTGTATTTCAGTTGTGTAGAACAGTGGCCCAACATTTACCCACTTCAAAATCGTGTGTCCTTGGCTAGTGATTTTTTTTTGCGTGTTGGTTTCTTTTCTTCTTTAGTGTCATTTCTGTTGTCAGATGTTTTGATTGTGACATGAGGTAGACAATTTGGTATGATAATGTGAGTTGCATTTTCACATGTGACCATTGTCTACTGTAGATATCAAATTCCTGAGGACTGGCCTTATAAAGAAGCTCGGCGGTTGTTCAAGGAACCGGATGTTACTTTGGATATTCCCGAGTTCAAATGGACTGCGCCTGATGAGGAGGTATGTCTACTTACCTAGTTTACTTGCCTCCAAACCATTAAGTGAACAACTGAACATATCTATTGCATTTAATTTTTCTCCAGGGCCTCGTGGATTTTCTCGTGAAAGAAAACGGTTTCAATCAAGAACGTGTGACAAAGGCATGCACTTTTCTCTTGTCTCTTTCTGTTGCAGTTATTTAAAAAAATTTACCAGCCATATGTCTCTGGTTTTATGTAGGCGATAGAGAAGATTAAATCGGCGAAGAATAAATCATCCCAAGGAAGGTGAGCATTGTGATATATATACACATACACAATTAATGAATGTATGCATAGTCTCTTGCTTACTTTATCATACTGTAATAATTGGTTACTCCATGTAATCAGGTTGGAGTCATTTTTCAAGCCAACTGTTAGCACATCAGTGCCATTGAAGCGGAAGGTACATCCACCAAACTGCCAATTGATGTATAGTGCATATATTTATCATCCTTGGCCTTTTCCAGAAACATCATTTGTAGCATCATATACAACCCAGTAAATGTGTTAGAACTGTACATGCAATTCAAACTATGGCCTGCTGTGTCTCTGATATCCATGCGACTGTCTGCGTTTGTTTGGCATATATATTGGGTAGATGACAGTATTAGCGATCACCAATCCACCATTAGCTGGTTGGCCAAGTTTGAACTATAGATGTTTCAGTTGTACAATGCGCCTGGCATAACATCTCAACGGTGTTTTCAAGAAAATTGTCAATTGGGTAAATACAATAGCAGAAGTTATATCTTGAAATATTCTAGATGATTTTTCCTCAGACTCCTCGTACACTGTTGGGGAGAGTAATTCTTTTTTGCATTGACAGTATTGCAGTACATAAACTTTAATGCCGTCTGAACTGCAGGAGACTTCAGAGAAGCCAAGCAGCGCAGGCGCAAGCAAGAAAACAAAGTCAACCCGTGGAAGGAAGAAATAAGTTCGATGCGTCAAGTGAACAACGAAATCTGCAGCGGCATTCTTAGTTAGATAGTTAACCTCATGTCCTGTAACTCGAACCTTTGTTCGTCCCTTTCTCGCCTTCCTGAGGTTAGGTAAAATTAGTGACATGGAAAGGCGAAACATGTTTCATGTTTGTTAATCGGCTGACGGTTAGTTGTGTGGCCCACACCCTTCCTTTTTTTCCCTCCAATGTAAGTTCGATGTTGCACTTGCTGTACTTTGGTTGCTTGCAATGCACTTGTTCAGTGAAACTTTTATAGTGCTAGTATCTACTCCCTCCGTTCCAATTTAATTGGCTTGCTATCCACTAAATGTGTATGTTTAAGTAGTATTACAAAAATAAGGTCAGTTTAGTACTGTACGTAAGAAAAAATAACACCATTTACAATGATAAAAACCATATCTAGAATAAAGGAATTGGCACACGACCCACTGAATGTTACAGCATTGCATTTGGCCTATCTGGACATCGATCCTCACAAGTTGATTCTTGGAGAATTAGACACCATTCGAACAGATCTTGATCTACAACGCTCTAGGTTTCTCTAGCCAAATCTGTCAGACAGGAAGTTTCTACCAAGAAAGAAAGGGTTTAGTAACATTTTTTTTCCATTCTGCAAAACTTGTCATTGGATGTAATAAGGAGTGAAAAGGAAGTTCTACAATTTCCAAAAAGTGTTGGCTGTGCACTATTTCCCCGGACTGTCCAGTATCCAGACTACTACTTGTCCCAGCCATCTTGTCGCCTGCCGAACTCCCACTTCTGTGGGAGAGGGCCGTAAATGGAGGCGAACTTGGCGAGGCAGCTAGTCCTGACGTCGTAGTGCTTCTGGGTGTCGCGGCTGATGGCAACGGAGGAGAGCTTCGAGGTGTCGATGGCCCAAGCTGGGTGGACGTACTCCACGGTCCTCCTCTCGGCTCTGGTGCTCGCGCTCGCATTCGCGTACAGGAAGTTCATGAGCAGGTCCTCACAGTTGAAGTTCTTGTGCACGTAGTCTCTGCCCTCCTTGGCCTCCTCACTCCAGTATCTCCCGAAGGCGAACGCGCCATCCATGAAAGCCGCCCCGTGAGGATCAGGTTGTAACCCTTCTTGCCCCTGGCGTACCGCTCGTTCCGGTACTGCGGAGGGTCGCCGTCAATCATCCGTGGGTAGAATCCGACCATCCGCTCAGGATGCTCCCGCCAGACCTTGAACCCTTTCTCCACGTCGCTGCATGTCATCATGATGTCGTCGTCCAGCTCGAGAACGGCCCGGGTCTTTATCAGCGGGTCAACTCTGAACCTGTTGTTCAGAGAGTTGGTCTCTTCCACCCGTATCCTTACGGGCACCGTGGTGTCGAAGGCATCGCTGGTCGGTGGGTTGCCTTTGTTCCAGACAACGACTATCTCCCTCACGGACTCGCATCTGGAGTAATGTTCCACGAAGAGCTTCAGATTCCAGAGCCGGGCTTCGTACGTCATCGTCACCATTGTGAACTGGGAGTGTTGCCCTTGATGTGTATACGCCTGTTCAGCACCGTTACCGCTACACAAGAAATGCACAGCAATGCAGACATTCACAGTCCCTAGCAGAGCGATCACACAGAAGAAGAGCGTGTTTGACCATGTTTTCTCGTTCAACTTTGCTTTGGTAGAAGAGACATATCTGCCAATACTGGTGGAATATCTGCGGAATTTCTGGTTGAAGCGGTGGTGCACGGGCAAGATACGGGACAGTTCATTTCTCCTGGTAGGGGAAGGCCAGAAACCTGGAGGGATGTAGCAGTTGACCGCACCTTTCACAAAACCCACAAAGATGACCAGAGCAATGGCTAGGAGAAAGCCCGCGTACCCAGAGAGAGCTCGTCGAGTTGAATCGCCTGAAGGAACACGATCACCATCCATTACAGCTATCCATCCACCAGAGTCAAGTTGCTGCACGTCCAGGTGATGGTACCTCATGCCATTCCAAGCATTTCTTCCTTTCTTTGGCTCTTCGATCCCAAGGTTCGCTGGTACCTCTTTGTATTCTTCCTTGCTAAGCTTCTCAACTTTGTACAACTTAACCTTCCGTCCATAGGTCCCACTGCAATCCTGGCCTGGACGATACAATGACCCTTCATAGATGAAGAGCCTTCCACCATTTCGAGCTCCCAAACTTTTGTCAGATTTGTAAATAGGGTTCTGCCTGTGCTCAGTCCAAGGACCAAGAGGAGAGCTGCTGTACCAGATCTCAAGCTCTGCATTCTTCTCAGTTCCATGCCGTGTAAAGTCCGAGGCGAAAAGCCACCAGTTCCCCTCAAACTGGATTAATGCGGCATCAATAAGCGGTTTGTTGATGAGCACCTTCTCCAATGTCCACTCAAGAGGAAATTTAGTAGCACGATAAAGTCGAAGCTCCTTCTTTTTGTTCCCCTCTGGCATCATATAAATCTGAAAGAGAGAAATTTAGTACTTTGACATCTTATGAAATAGCCCCTTAGTTCTCAAGTGAAACATACAAAGTTAGAAATATACCTCATTCTCATATCTGAACACAAAGGGGTAGGACAGGTGCCAAGCTTCATCCAGAGCAATACCAAGAAATTCCCATGTTGCACCTTGATCGGAGCTTCTTGCAACACCAATGTCACCCTCCATTGTGGTGGTTGTTTTCGTTTCAAAGAAGAGAAATAGTGTGTCCCCCTGAGAGATGCATAAGGAGTCATATCAGTCTGAGAATTCCAGAAAAAAATCTCAAAGTAAAAAACAGAATGAAAAGGCACATCGGTTGGATGGTAAGTTGTTTCTCGACTAAAGAATGCTATATGTATAAATCCAAACACAAATTCCATGAAGATTGCATCTCTAGGTTGATAGAATATATTAAGAAACATTGTTTACATGTCTTGTATAGAAGAACCCAACACAAATTTCATCCAAAAAGGATGATAGCACAAATAAAATATCTTCAAATGGGTTGCTGGGCCTTGTAAAAACACAATTTTATTGGGAAATCCACTTCTGTGTCACAATGTATAAATACTCTAACAACGCGTTTTTTGTTTGGTGCTTGGTACATGACAGTATGGAACATAAATCAAGTCAGTAGCATTTCAGAACGTACATTTCGTTTAAACATGTATTTCAGAATCGCACCAAAAAGAACTTCAAGCATGCATACTCCAACGAACAGCTAGGCTGTTTGAAAAGTCAGATTACAGATTATAACAGCTTAAGCGGCAGTGCTGAACCATGCCATGAAGACAAGCCTCATAGTAAACAAGATTGCAATCCTCCCCAAGCAAAGTTCCGCAAGTCAAACTGTCCATCAGACACTGGGGCTTCACACATTCAGTGTGCGCCAGGCTTAGTGAACACTGCATCCCAACGTGAACAGTTGATGCAGAATACAGGTAGACATATACTGGCGTTCACACAATACTCCAGCTACTCAGCTAGGCATGACATTACAGTCCTAGATTTCCCTCCTAAGCATGTGGAAGTCAAACCAGCACAGGCCCTTCGCTGGTAGACGAGCTAAGTTCAGCTGAATGATTTTTTTTGCTTGTTTAGCTAAACGATTTGGTGTCCGAAGAACCCAGCAATTTCGCAATACCAAGACACGCTATGACAATTCCATGGGGAGCGAAGCCGAAGCAAAGCATAAGGCAGAAGCGGGCGGCTCACCTGCAGGTAGAGGAAGGGGTCGGCGACGAAGTTGCTGGGGAACCCGGCCTCGGTGGCGGACGCGCAGGTGAGCACGGGGTTCGCCACCGGCCACGCCGAGCTGTTGGCGCTGCTCCTCCCTTCCTGCTCACCAAACCAAACCACACACAGCAGTAAGCGACCAGCACCTCAGAACACAGCTGCAGAGGTAGTACAGACTTCAACTTCAAAGGTAGCGAAGCTCGGGGGAGGCGCTGACCAGCTCGATGGGGCGGAGCTGGAAGGGGCTGTTCCCGTAGAACATCCCGACGGCCCAGGACCCCTCGCCGTCGGGGAGGCACCCGCGGGCCCCGGGCTCCGGGAGGCGGAACGACGCGACGACCACCCAGAAGTAGGCACCCCCGACGAGCGCGGCCGCCGCCGCCGCGGCCAGCAGGAAGGAGGCCGCGGGCGAGGCCCGCGCCAGCCCGCGCATGCCGACGGGTCTCATCGTTCGGCGCCCGGCCATGCCCAGTAACACGCTGCCGGCATCGACCTCCCGATCCCGACGCGCAGCTGGCTGGAGATCCCCGGGCGCGAGCAGGTGGTGGGGCTTAATTAATGGGCGAAATGGGCGAGAGGATTGTGTTGTGCCGGCGCTGCCTCGCTGTCTCTCGGCTCGGAGCTAAGCTGTCCCGCGTGCTGCCTGCGAGATGTGGGGGAAGGGAAGGTGGTGTCTGCGTGTGCGACGAGGAAGAGGGGTCGATGCGTTTTAGCGCAGAGAGGACCAAGTGCGGCGGCGACGGCATGTTTGACCGGAAACGGCGGCGACCCCGTTTCCTGGCTCCGGTACTATTCCGATTTCCTGTACTAAAATCTCCTGGTTTTCTTTCTGGAAATGGAGGGCTGCAAAAAAGGATTTTAGGCGCCGACTGATTGCACCTCCGCCACGACTCAAGATTTCCAATGCAAACCTGACCATCTCTTGCTATTTAGTAGAAACGAAAACCGTACTGAATTTAGGCGATTTTATGCGGCATCAGATGCTCTAGCGACCAAGTGCGTCTGCCGGTCTGAAACGCTGAATCCCGAACAGACTATTTGTTCCGGAAAAGCACCGTAGGGACACGCTTTCAGCAAGTGGAGGCACATCGTTGTCTCTCAGGCAACTTCCAGTCGATTTCGGCGGCCGGCACGGGCACCACACACAACAAGAGACGCCAACGCTCCTCCGCATCACGACGACCGATATTTCAGCCGGCGGATAACCCAATGCCGAGCCAACAACGACGAGCTAACAGGCAGAGCAGATATCATCGTATCTTACCAGTAGCTCCATTCTTCTGCTACGAACATAAATACAGGAGGTTAGACATGTACACAAACGAATCTTGTGTAAGCTATCACTGTGTACGGGTCAAATATTTACATTACCCCCACCATTTACAATTACAAGGACGGGATGAACATGATATATCTTGTCATCGCCGTCCCTCTGGGCACCCCGACCTTCTAGATTTAATTACAGGGGAAGGCAGAGCCAGCCAGGTATGATCGGTCGTCGACGCATTTGCGGTGCTACGACTGGTCGCCACCGAGATCTGGTTCTCCACAGAACGCGTCGGGCTCGAACGACCTCGCGGCGGTGTCGCTGTACACTCCGGGGATGGCCCTTCCGCCGGGGTTCTCGAACTCGAACGGCTCCCTGGGCTTTTCAGTGTTGGCGTAGAGGAGGATGCAGACGGTCAGCGACACGGCAAGACCCACCAGGGTGAACTTCACCCTGTTCAGCACTGGTTTCACCTGTAGTAAGCATGCTATGTGTTAGTTTTTCTTACTTATTGCATCACCATACGAGTATGACTGTTTCACGAAAAAAATTGGTTCATGACAGGGTCAATACCATGCACAACAAGGCAAGCAGGGTGCAGTTTGAAGGAGATGGCATACTAGAATAGTGAGAAATAGGCCAAATGATAAAAAAACACTTCAGGTGATGTAAAGACAACCAATTGGTTCTTCCTGCTTCGTCTAATAAGCCCCTTTTACATCAAACTCCTAGAGAATATTCCTAAGGCTTGTTACAGCAACTCACACAGAACCATGTGGCCAGTGGCCATGACAGTTCAATATACTTTCTAGAAACATGACAGTTTAATATTGTGATGTTTTAGAAACAGACTGGTCCAGATAACGCCCATAACAGGTAGATCCAGGAAATCGACTGTTTACAAGAGTATATATTCTTTCAAGAATTACACAGCTCATGCCATGTGCACACAACATTTAATATTCATTTCTCAAGCTACATGACAAGTCTCGACAGAAAAGAAGAACCAAGGTGAATTTCACCCTGATCAGCACTTGCTTGACCTGAAGCAAGCATGCTGTTATGTTAGTTTTGACAAGGGAAACATTGTTATTTCATGAAAAACTTATTTCATGACAGGGTCAGTGCTACAGAACTAGCAGTTGCCCACTCTCATGACAGTTTGATGGTTATCTTTAGAAACATGACAGTTTAACACGGACCACTGTGCAACATTTTATAAACAGACTGGTCCAGGTCCAGGTAATACCCACGAATAGGCAGATCCAGAAAACGAATTATTTATGTAGTATTGTCTTCAAGAATTTCACAGCTCATGCGACATGCCATGTGGACACACGATTAAATAATCATTTGCAAAGCTTCTTGACAGGCATCTCAACAGAAAAGAAGCATTTACCATACTCAAACTGACAAAAGAGGAATAGAATAAAGAAGTTAACATGAATATGGGTGACTTACAGAAAATGAACCGAGAAGCCGATCACGAGCTAACACTTCTGGAGTTTTAACCCATATCTGCCAAGAGCCCAAGAGTAAGAACCAATGGCAGGATGCTGGAGCTAATTCCACTGCCTGATGCTCGAAACGTGTACTAATTTCTCATATCAATCAGCATTCCATGGAAAAACTAATCTAGTCAGCAGAACATTTACAATAACCATCAAGAAGAAACCCGTGAGGAGGTAACCTGGACCCATCTAGGCTAAATAAAAGAGCCATGTTTTATTAACATCCAAGGAGCGTGTCAATGCTACCAGGACGAATAAGTCACCATGTGTACATCATAGCTTAGGGACACTGCATAATAAAGTGCTTACAACATTTGCAGCACAAAATGCATTAAATG
The DNA here is from genome assembly GCA_947311845.1 of Poa pratensis. Lineage (NCBI taxonomy): Eukaryota > Viridiplantae > Streptophyta > Magnoliopsida > Poales > Poaceae > Poa > Poa pratensis. The sequence goes on from CAMZMU010000035.1 coordinate 49,209,883, forward strand.
TATCAATCAACACCGATGCCATTATTATAACAGATATAACTGAAACTGCATGGCCAAGTCAATGTCTGAAGAAAGAAGAATTTGCAGCCCCACCGTGGAACAACAAAGCTTTTTTAAGTTCCAACCCGTAATTTCCATAGATGATTGAATAATTGGCATACATCAAAATCAAACAAATATGTGCATGATATATCATGTTTGAATTTCATAGCAACCTTTCCAAAAGGTTCATTATGTGAGGCTTCTATCAGAAACATACATAATCATACAGAAGCAGAGGTAACACTTTAGATCTTACTCCGTAGTAGATAGTCAGGCAGAGTTTTAAGCACACGAACAAGTATTTTAAATGATCTTTGGTTGGCATGATGCTAATTGTATTACTTACTCAGTGATCCCTGGTGGCGTTATGCTACTCATTATACTAGTTACTCAGTGGTCCTTTGTCGCCTGATGCTATACTACTTATTCAGTGATCTATTAATGGCATGATGCTACTTATATTACTTATTAAGTGCTGCCCGTAGCATCTCAAGTTCAAACCTCTTGAATCCCGCCACTTGATTCACTAAACGTCACATAGCTATTGAACTGAACAAACATATCATCGGAAGGTCATCTAAGCATGTCAATAGTACACAACCAAATCACAGAGACGAGTGATCAGGAGTAGCATCTGACCTGCCCGTCGTACCACCCCGTCTCCTCATCTGCGAGGAACCACGCAAGGAAATCAGGGACACAACCGTGCAAGCAAACCAATAGAGAGAACGAAAGGGGATGAGATCGATCGGGCTCTTCACTCACACTCCACTGTGGCGCTGAGTAGGCGGTTCCCGACGTAGGCCCAGCCGAGGTACATCCTGACGACGGCGAGCGTGACGGCGAGGATCCCGGACCCGGCGGCCCCGAGCGCGAGGTGCAGGGCGTCGCCGCGGCCCCCGAAGGCGGCGACGGGGAGCCCCACGAAGACCGCGACTGCGGCGCCCGTGAAGGCGAGGCGGGAGCAGTAGAGCGCCAGGTCCCCCGCCGCCCAGGAGAAGGGGAGGGAGCCGGCCAGCGCCTCGTACTCGTTCACGGGCCGCTGCTCCGGCGGCACGGGGCACCAGTCCGTCCCCGCCGAGCTCCCGTTCCGCGACGACGGCACCGCCGAGACCGTCCTCGCGAGGCGGCGGCGCCGGGTGTATGGCCGGGGCGAGCAGCTCGTGGCGAAGGAGGTAGGGTTTGGGTGGAGCGGGAGGAGGCGGGGGCCGTGGAGGGACGGCGAGGCGGCCATGGCCATGGGGAACGCAGCAGCAAGCGGAGGAGCGAGGTAGCGGCGAGCCGGAAGCAACCACGGCTGCTGGCTTGGTGGCTCGGCTGGGTCGCGGTTTTTGCGTGGCCGCCTCCTCCTCGTGCCGTGTGCAGTGAGTCCACTGTTTGGACTCATGCGGAACTGGATTACGAACAAACCTGGCCACTGGGTTGGCCCGTGGCCCGCCTGGGGCCGTGCTGTGGCCTGGAGGCCGAGCCCGCGTGCCGGCACGGGCACGGCCCGTTTAGCGGCCAGGCACGCGGAGGCCCGCGAGGCAAGCGACGGCCCGCCAGGCACGCGAAGGCCCGCCAGTCACGCGACGCGCCGTGCGGCTGATTAGAGCCCAACAGGCAGAATTCCTGCCGTTGGGAGGCGCGGGGTGGCAAGGTTAGAGAGCCCAATGGTCATATTTCGGCCCGTTGGAGTGACTTGGATTGGACATTGCAATGCAGTGTACTGGAGTGGCCGACTGGCCGGTGGCCGCATGCATTATTGCCCTGAGTGCATGGCTTATCACTGCCAAAGTTTAAAGTTTGATCACTGCACTGAGTGCATGCATACAGAGCAGTAGTCAAATCTTGCCGGTGGCCGCATGCACTGCAAATCTTGCCGGTGGCCGCATGCATTATTGCCCTGAGTGCATGACATTGCTCTCAATTTTTCCTTCTCATTTCCTGCTATAAAAAGCTCTCACCACCCCTCTCATTTCTCTCACACAACTACACACAACCTCACACAAACACACACACACAGTCACACACCATGGCTGAACCTGAACCCCAGCAAAACAACCAGATTGGTGGAGCTGGATTCCTTAGGCCTCGGCCTCCCCCGGTGTGGCGGCACTTCGATGAAGTAATTACCGTAGTGGATGGAGTGGAGCAGCTCCAAGCAAAATGCAAATTTTGCTCGATTCTGCTGCACGTGCAGAGGCGTGGACCAACCGGCCACTTAACTCGGCACCACGACGCGCATCTCAGGAGAGGAGATGTAATCGGCTAGTTTTAGAGCAAATCTAGCAATAAAGCTGTACTCTTTTTCTTATCTAGAGATAGAAGGTTTTAACGAGGCAGCTAGCAATAAAGCTCTGTTTTATCATGTATCGCATTTTACATTTTTGTATATTTAATTCTGAATTTTTTCGCATTTTTTAAGCAAAAACAGTCAAAACGGGCACGTGGGCCAAATCTGGCCCGTCGTGCCTACACGGGCCCGTGCCGGCACGATTAGCTGGAGGGGCCGTGTCTGGGCCTAATGGGCAGGCCCGTGTGCCGGCACGGCACGGCCCGTCTAGTAAACGTGCCCTGGTGGGCCGTGCCGTGCTAGGCCCGCCAAGACATAAACGGGCCCGTGCCGTGCCGGACCGGCCCGTTGGCCAGGTTTGATTACGAATCGTCGAATCGAGTCTGAATTGTTCAGTTCATCGTCTGGGTTTTCGTTAGTTCGTGGGTTCGTCGGAGGTCGATTCAGAGGATCGTTGTGTTCGTGCTCGTCTACCTACGTGAGGGTGAGGAAGAGCGCTGTACAATCTGGACAAATTCTATTAAGGGTAAAATGGTAATTTCTGAGATAACGGTCATACTTTCCGTTTTGGGCCATATAGTGTGTACTGACAAATATACCACAAAATTATAATTGTACATGACAAAGACAAAATCTGGCGAGATGTTTCAGCAAATGGCAGAAAATAACGGTGTGGTGTGGCAAATTTTCCCTTATATCAAGGGCCTCGGATTCCAGTGCTGAAGCTTGACCAGATTTAGGATGAAGGGGGGTGCCAAAGGGTTGGAAGACTATTACATCACATCTTGCTTCAAAGTGGGTGGGGGGCGGTTGCCCCCCTCCCCCGACTTGCACTAAGTTGACGTCGGGTTCTAACTTTGCCCAAAATTATCATGCAACTGCGGTCATGCCTGGTGATTGGTGATTTGTAGCAGCGGTCGGAAGACTATTGGTGTTTTGGTGTAGCAACTGCGATGCCAAATCCGGGCTAGGGATATGCTTGTCGACGATGTCGATCAACGGATGGCCTTCATGTAACAGCGGTCATGCCACTGCCAATGTGATGTTAGCAGCTAACAAATGTTAAGATCCATCGCAACCACGCCAAAACTATAGGCACCAATCTCAGAAAGTAAATAAGAGTCACCGTGCTCTCTTTCAAGTAGTATTGGAAGTCGGCACAGGTGTTACCGTGCTCTCTTCCAAGCATATGAGGTTGTTTAAACAGAGGTTAAGGCACACCAACCCCCTTAAGTCGCACAAAGATGCACGCATGCTGCCCGGTGAGGTTCAAATTCCTGAAAGAGAGCCCAGTAAAATTAGGGTTTACGATAATAAATGCCAACCATATCTATCTAAAACACAAGGTATTGCGGTAGTTTTTATAACCATGTAACATACACTAAGAGGTGATATTAGAAGATGTTGCATTATAAGTGGCTGTGTTGCCCATCAAATGGAACGATGGGGTGTCATGAGGTGTTGCTCCAAATGTGAGTAGGTGTTGAAGGAGTTTCAAATACATGCTCGCGAATTTGTAGCAAGGGGGGGGGGGGGGGGGGGTCGATAGCCATTGAAGTTGCCTTCCAACGAGAAACAAGATTGAGAGAATATTGTGGATATGAAGAAAAATAGTTTGTGAAAGAAATTGAAGAACACATGCCCCTCCCCCCACCCCCTAAAAATTACCAACATCTCGAACAAGTGCCTAATCAAGGTAGATTTAGGTAATCGAGGACTAGGTACTTTAGGCAATCGAGGAAGCATACGAAAGTCATATGATCTATTTTATTAAATATGGAAGTTATACGGTCTATTTTATTAAATTATAAATTCATGTTATCTATTTTGGGCACTAATTCACCCGCGTTGCCCTCGGGGAAAGACACATACATGCATAGAAAAGCATGAAGAACGAATTGCATGCACACACTATTAAAGAATAAAGCTTATAAACAATCAAGCAATGAACGCTGATTTGCGGCACCTTCCAGATTCCATTCCGCGATGGCGGCACCACCGACACCGCCGTCGTCTGGCCGGGGCATGCAGCTCACGGAGATCGTGGTTGGGTTTGGGACTTTGGGAGTAATGAGAGGAGGCGAGGGCCGTGAGGGATGCCGAGGCGGCCATGGGGAACGGAAGGAGAATGCAACAAGCGAGGGAGGGAGGGAGGTAGCGGCAAGCCGGAAGCAAACACGGCTTGGTGGTTTGGCTTGGTCGCAATTTTTTGTGTGCCTGCCTCCTCCTAGTGCCATGTGTAGTGAGATGTGTTTGTGATATTTCACGCACAAGGAAAGATTTTCAATTGAATGATGGTAATCATGATCACTTTGTCTTGAAAATAGGAGTGTGGTGGTTATAGGACACTAACCAGATTACACCATAATTTAGCCACATGGTACAAATTGGGTTAACATGTGCAACATATTGAGTTAATGGGTACAACAAAAGCAGATACGACAAACGAGTGTTCAACCCACACCTTGCTTGAGATAAAAGCTTTGCATTTGTTTATCTATGTGTAACATGAGTTGAATGTGAATTATATGAAGAAATTACATCTTTTTGGTGCAAGGGGATTGTGGCATGCGCCAACACAAGGGACCCTTGTAAATCTCATGGCCTCCATGAACTTCCTCGTCAAATAGAGTCCCCCGTTTAAGCATTTCTCAAGAATTTTATTTCCTTCACTTGCTCGCTTTCTTCATGTTGAATCTCGTCTTGTCCAGGTATACAAGTCCAAATATTTTCCATCAGAAGGCTTGATTCTAAGTGCTTTTTCATATATTTTTTTTTTCCAAAAAGAAGTTAGTTGGAAAGATCACTTCTCTTCTGAATATGGTATATGTACTGACTGAGATAGAACACGGAAAGGAGCACCAGGAACAATCTGATATTCCTCATCTTTATGATATTTTCATATCCTTCCCATCCGTTCTTATATAGCAAGTAATGCTCTACGAGATACCTTTTTGTGTTTAACAACAGTCGCATTCGGACAGCTGAGTATGGTCGAGCGGGTATCCTCTGGCAGGTCAGGACTGAGCGAAAACATTGTGTAATGGAAACCCACTCATTTTTTCCAGAGTTGACAAAGAACTAACCTGTCAGCTGAAAAATAGCAAGTTTCCTTAAATGATTCATCTTTCACATGATTCATTATTTTTTTCCTATATTGGCCCTTAGTTTTTAAATTTGTTCAAGTATATTCTTCCGTGTCGGATTGTTCTCCTCAACATCCTTCACTTCCGCTTGGATCTCAATTTCCTTATGTTTATACCAAACTCTCTTACCTTCATGTAAGTCATATCACTAAGGGTGTGTCTAACTATATCATTACAAAATGTCATGCTAGACTGAAAATGCATTTGGTTGTGGATATATAGTTTTGGTCTCTTACACATTTTTTTGGACATTTTAAATGATTTGTTGCACTATATTTAACCACAAACGTAAGCAAAGTACAAGATGCCCCACTTCTTAAAAGTAATAGCTTGTGACATTTTGATGAATAATGACGTTTTTATCTGTTGATAACTTCATATCATGTAATGGTAGATCTTTCCAAACATTTGTTGTAAAAAAACATCCAAAAGATTGGTAGAATTGTTCTAAAACAAATGTGGTCATCAATTGTATCATGTTTCTAGAGAAAACAAAATCTCAAGTTTTTGGATTAAACATAGCCATAGGGTATGCGGAGTTTTTTCATAAGTTATTTGCATTGTGTGTGAATATCATTGAATAATGATATGTATAATCAAATGTGTGATTTGGTTGTGAAAATATATATTTTATGACAATTGTTCTAAAGATGGAGACATATCCTTAACTAGTATGTTCCATGTTTGTTCATCTGCTGACGGTTGGTTGTATGGTCGTACTATTATTTTGCTCTCTTGTAAGATTAATATCTCGATCTTGGTCTAGTGCACTCGACACTTGTAGCCAAATCCAACGTACATAGCCAAACTCAAACTAGATACCCAGAATGTTCTGGAGTACCGGTTATTTCTCCCATGCAAATTATAAACGACAGCAATGAACAAACCAACATGGGAGCGGGGACCTGCTCAGGTACAAAGGTGCTCCGTGGGCCGTGGCTGGTCAGAATATCTAACGCAACCTGCCAGACTTGTTGTTGTAGTCGAACTTCCATTGCCACAGTTCAACCACAGGCCTACCAGTCGGCCAATCATGTCGCTCTTTGTCAACACCTCGGCCCTGAACGTGGCCAGAAATACAGAACCACTTCAGCTAGCACAACTCAGTATACAGAAGCAGAAAAACTCTACTCCTAGGAGCAAGAACTCTCCTCCAGCCCCCGTTGAAAGTCGCCACCGCCGCCCCGGGCCCTCCCGCCGTCCTCTCCGCCGGAGTAGTCGGCCGTAGATGGACTAGGAGTGGCGCCGGTCTAGGATCTGTATATAGTAGCAGTAGATCTTGTAGTTTGACTTGGCGTGATGCTGGATTTGGGCTATATGCCTGTCGTCGGCTGCTTGCCGGGAGAGGAGTAGCGGGTCTCACTGGCCAGATCTGCTACGCCTGGCTGCTGATCTCTCTCACGGCGGCGCTCCATCGGGTGGAGCCGGATGCGGTGGGGAGGACGGTGGCGGGGATCTCCACCTTCAATAAGGCCTTTTCTTTTGGCAGGTTTGGTGCAGGTGGCCATGGGCAGCGTGCTGCCTCTCACGATCAAGGTGATCTGGGAGAGGTTGGCCGGCTTCCTGAGCGTCGCCTCGTGCTGGAGCTGCTGCTGGGGAGCTCAGAAGCTGCTCCTGGGAGTGAATCTGCGGCTGCTCGTCATCAGCATCCGCCTATGATGGTCGAAGGGCGACCACTCCCGCCCTCTTCGTCGGCGACGGTCTTCTCCGACCGGCGATTGCAGGTGTCCTTTAACCTCCAGGCTGCCATGCCGTTGCGGAGGCCCTCTCGTCTTGGCACAGCGAGCTCCCGGTGCAACGCCCCAAGTGGTTCTGTCCCCGGCGGCGATGTGCTTGGTTGTGCTGCGACGCGTAGAGCGGTGGAGAAGAAGCTGGACCCGATTGCTTTCTCAGTATTCTTTAGGGTCCTTTGTGCAAAATGTTCGAGGCTGTGTGTAATTGTATTTTCTTTCTGGTCCTCCATGTAATTGTTACCCACCGCTGCAATGAAAGCTTCTAGGTCCCTCTGGGACCGTCCCTGGTTCAAAAAAAAAAAAAAAAACTATACAGAAGCAAAATAACTAGCAGTAGTACAAATCAGCTAGCTTGTGTAGTTCGGTATACAAACCAACTAGCAGATCAACAAGACTAGCGTACGGAAAAGAAAGAGTAGAGGCGGCGGCCTAGGGTTTTAACCCTAGCCGCCGCCGTCGACGCCGATCTACTTCTTCATCGTCACCTTCGTCTTGGATTTGACGGGTCCTCGTCTCCTCTAGTTGCCGCTCTGGCACTAGCAGGGGTGGGGACCTCGGACCTGCGCAGGGCGCTACACAAGGATCCTTAATGTTAGAGCTTGGTCTTCTTCATCAATGGAGATGACATCGTCTGCAATAAGTTGTCTTCCGCACTTCGTTCGACGGCGAGATCTTCTTCTCGACGTCAATGGTGTCTTTGGAAGATTAAGTTTGTCTAGGTATGGTTCTTCAGATCTTGCTTCGCCAGATCAATCTTGGATTGTTTCTCATGGTTGCCGCGAGGAGGTTTGTCCTCGCAATATCTATCCCGGCTACTACGTCTTCGGCAATGGTGATTCGTTCTCTCGTCTCCCAACGACATCGACAAAGTGGTACGGTTATTTGTCCCTGGAATATCAGTGGTGGTGCTCTTGCCGATGTTGCTTGATTAATTTAATGGCTGCGTGCGTGCACAAAGCCTTGGCATTGCGGCTCAAAATTAAAAAGGGAGAACCTTCGGTGGTATTCACAGGTATGTGGTTTGGTGTTTTCGGCGTTGTTCTACGGCGGCCTTCAGAAAAGTACAAGATTGTGTCATGGATGAAGAAAGAGCTTGAAGATCTCATAGATTTGCTCGTCTTTTTTAGTTTTGTTTTTGTAATCGATGTAATCATGTACTTTTTGTTGGTTTAATATATGTGGAAAAATTCAAAAAAAAAAACTAGCAGATCAACAAGCTCTAGTACAGAACTGAAACAACTGCCAAAACCAGCTAGCACCAATCAGAGAATCAGCCGGTTAGGAGGGTCCCATCCACAGAGTTTTAACTCAAGTTAAACAATGATGCTTCTCATTAATGCGGAATATTTTTTAGTGAGAGACGACGTTTCCGTCGACCGTGAGACGTACATGGTAAATTACCGACGGCTCGATACCTCGAAGGTGCTTATAGAGGTAGCGTCTTCGAACGTGCATTTATAGGACAAGTGTCTACGTGTGTATCTATCTATCTATTATATACTAAAAACAAAATGAGTTAATTTTTCAAGGCACCACGTTAATCCACATAGGTTAGAAATATATAATCGTTGATTTTGGTTGTGACGGTTGAGATTAAAAGATGGATAAGTTACGTACAATATTAATCGGGTACAAACAAGTTGTTTTTAACACGTACAACCAAACCATGTACCGTTCCGTTATTTTGAAAACAGAAAAAAGAGAGACAATATTTATACGTTGATAGAGTCCACATCGGTTACAACTGTGTGTAAGCTAAGTCTGAAACATACGTACGTCTAGCCTGATCGATTCAAAAAAAAAAGGAAAGCTGATCGGTGCGATCAGCAAAAATACGCACGTCTAGCCTGATCGATTAAAAAAACTGATCGGTGCGATCAGCAACTATGTACATAGAGCACACAAAGAAAACTTATTTCTTAAGGAACACACAGAAAACTTTAAAGGTTTTTTTTTAATTTCAGAAAACTTTAAAGGCTAACGGAGCGATCAGGAACAATCGTACTACACTAGGGCATGTTGGTTACGTGTAAATGTAGAATGATATGCACAGAAAGCATATTGGAGTATATGATTTTTCCATCAGAATTGTTTGTCGGAACACCAAAATAATATGACAAAAATTTGGCACATATTTCTCGAAATTCTATGTGCGCACGCCAAGTTTCGTGAAAACCGATAATTTTTATGGCATGTGTAAAAATGATCAAATGTTTTTTCATGAAAAACATATTTTAGCACCAGAATTTTATCATTTTTACACACGACACAAAAATTTCGATTTTCCGTGAGATGACTTTGTGAGCATACAGAACGACGACATGTACACGCGCAATTTTTTGTCCGATTATTCTGACATCCCACAATACAATTAACAGACATTTTGAAAACGTGGATCATATGCTCCGGAGTGTTAAGACGTCACCCATTATTTGAACTTTATAGGAATATCATCTACAATAATATACTTCGAAGAGTATAAAACAAGTTGTGGCACGCATAGTGGTGCCAACGACACACCCTGACAAGACAAAATGTCCGACTCAGTACGGGAACACAAAGAATTAAGATGAACATTATCATGAAGAATGTACATACCATACATACATAGTCAGAGCTTAGTGTAATTTAGGTGCTGCTATCGCACTCAGCTTTGGACTAAGTTGAGAAGACATTTTTCTGGGAAGGACTTAGAAGGGAAGATTTATTATTTTGCTCCCGCTACCTATAAAATATTGTTATAGTCCCTTTCGTCCTCTCGATAATTTATGGAAAGCTTCGCTACTTCAGAGATAATCTAAACTCTAGAGATTATTTAGGGCCTCCCTTAGTGAAAAGGTAAAAGGATATAGAGTAGGTTCATAGCGATAGAATTGGGGACTCGAGGAGATGGTTAGGATCCTTAATGGGCAATTTGTTTCTCCGTACATCTTATTTTCACGAACATAAGAAAAATACCATCTTTACACACTCCAGTAACTTTACAAATTCTTCAACGAAGATTTTTGTTATATCATACCTTGGTCTAAAATAGAGGTACCACGTTGATCGAGATCTTCCAAATTATCGTGGTAGTTAGATTAAAGTAAACGGCATGGATATTAAAAATTAAGAGTCACATAACCGGTTCAACATTGTTTGTCTCTAAAGTAGTGGCACTGAGTTCATCCACATCATCCAAACTATTGTGATAATTAGATCTTAAGTATCTACTTTATTTTTAAAAAACCATTCACGTAAACGGGGTGAGATAATTTATCTTTAGAAGGCCATGTATTGAACATGGACTACGTAGCTAAGCCACTTGCATTCGCCAAAAAACAAGCGTGTATGCCAACTTCCCTGACAAAATTGTGGTAGTCTCAAATAAAATGTGCCTAAATATTCCATAAATTAGTTTGTGATTAGGCAGAGGAAAGTCATTAGCCACATATCTATAAGTCATGTGTATCTATTTCAAAATATTTTCTCCTAGCACGCTCCATGCAAAACATGTTAATAAAGAAGTCCTTCTCACGTACGTGTGCGCACCGAATATGGATATGGAACGCGTCTTATGATATATAGGTAGAGGAGAGCCTGAATTGTTCCTTTTTAGTGCTTCATACGTGTTGCATTTGTACTTTTCCAAAGAAATTACACACACTGCTAGCAAGGCAAGCACTAGACTACAAATGCAAATTAGTATACATGGGAACATGACTGATTATAGGGAAAAATTGACTATGTACTATATTACTTTACTATAAGTGATGAATCATATAATTTCCAAAATTATACTCCCTATGTTCCTGTATGTAAGGCGTATAGTTTTTTGATAAAATTTCAAAATATAGGGCTTATTACGGTTTATGGATGATTTTAACCATCCAAAAATGAGTTCCACTCGAGCGGAGAGATTTTACTTATTGTTTTCATTTGGTACTATTAGGGACACCTCTCTTCCGATTTAAAAAAAAAACCAAATGAGTCCATCATATGAAAAATAGGCATGTCTTAACATTCGTGCAGAAAACTGTGCGCCTTACATTCAGAAACGGATGGACTATTTTAATATAAATCTCTATTCAAGTGTGCATCCACATTTTATTTTGTTAACAATAATCTATCTTTATTTATCCATCAAAAATATTTGATACATGCAAACTGAAACAAAGGAGAACACAAAGGCTTTAAAAGCATATAATTTGTCAGGAAAATTGCACATTTGTTGTCATATATAATTTGGTTGCAAATATAAGGTTTTTAGGAATTCCATATATCACAAGGTGAACCTAGAAGATGTTTAAAATTATCAGCAACAAATATTCTAACACTACTATGTGTCATTATTGACGTTTTGCAGACCAAAGCCATACAACAATGTGCATGACTCTGGGGATAACGGTATATGGTCCTAGCAGGTCTTGAGTTGTGTCGTATCCGTTGATGAAAAATCAGATGTTGATAGTATCTCTATAATACAAAATATTAATGTGGTTTAATACTACACTATATGATCATATTTCATATCATGCATGGTTCATAACTAAGTTAAATATTTCAAAAAATATCAAATAAGTATTGGTTTATTGAAATAAAATCCATGGACATGTTCAATTTGGTAGGTGTTTTGGGGGATTTAAATAATAATTCGTCCATTAATTAAAATGAATCATATAAAAGCGGTGATATTATCTTAAAAATAAACAAATTTAGATCTTTATCTGGTGAATGTATTTTATATGATGTAATCAAATCCAGTTTTCATGTTGTCAAATGCACTTTTCTACTTTCCATGGGTTGTAATTATTTACTATTTAAGCGACCAAATGATATCATTTCGAAATTACAATGTTTAACATCTTGAGAACAATTCCGGACACACTGAGTAGGCTTAAGATGATGCCCTCACATTTGCGAGGGCCACCTGGCTAGTTATATACTAAAAGCAAAATGAGTTAGTTTTTCGAGACACCACATTGATCCACATCATCTAAATTAATTATAGTAATTAGATCTAAAGTATATGGCTAGGATTTAATGAGAGTTAGTTTTTAGTTATGTAACCGTAAATTTCAGTTTGACACGCTCAATATATATGACGTGGATCTCAAAGAAAAAACAACCGTGGATCTGATCCAACGTTAAACGACGGCCGGCCGGCCGGGAACCTGAGTCCTTCTCATTGACGAGTCACGTAAAAAAAAATCTAAACCTTTTTAACGCAACGGTCGGCTGAAAATCAGCTGAGTTCCTCTCATGAAAAGAGTACGATTTTCACGTGCACATGACTCCATCGATGCCTAGGCATATCGAATCTTTAAAAAACTGGGCATATCATTCGTGTATAATTCATAGCATCGTGTCAAGTTGCTCCTCCGAAGAAAAATAGGTGTGTCTCCTTACATCTTATTTTCACAAACATAAGGAAAATAACATCCTTACAAACTCGAATGACTTTACAAAATCATCAAATTATACTTTTCTTATATCATATGTTGGTCTAAAATAGAAGTATCACGTGATCGACATCATCCAAATTGCTGTGGTAGTTAGATTAAAGTAAACGGCTTTGATTTAAGAAATTAGTAGTCACGTAACCGGTCGGCAAAATTTATCTCTAAAATAGTGGCATTACGTTCATCCACATCATCCAAACTATCGTGATACTTAGATCTTAATAAACAACTTAAATTACTTAAAAAATCAACACATACTTCCTTGCGTTTGCCAAAAAAACAACCGTGTATTCAAACTTCCCTGGGAGATTTATGGTAGTTGAAATAAATTGTACCTAAATATGCTATAAATTTGGCGGGATTTAGGCAGAGGAAACAAGCCATAAGTCATGTGTAGCTATTCCAAATTATTTGCTCCTAGCACGCCCATGCAAAACACATGTTAATAAAAAAGACCTCGCCCTATACCTTTTGCGCGCCGAACATGGATATGGAAAGCTTCTTATGATGATTAGATGAGAGCATGAATTGGGGAAAAGCAATCTGAACACGAGGGTATCTGACCCATTTTCAAAAAAGCATTTTCTAAATGTTTAAAAACTCAGAAAAAAAGTTTCGCGTGTACGTTTGCAGATTATATGCATGCATAGTGTTTCACGGAGAAATGACTTTATATTTGGCCTGTGTAAAAAAAGAGAAAATATATGTCTCCTGATGTTTATTTTCTAGAACCAAAATTTCTCTTATTTACTGAGACAAAATAAATAGATATTTTTCACAAACTTTTGTGCCGAACACATGTTTTGGCGAGATGCATGAATGGAATTTTATTTCAGATTTTTTACGTATTAAAAGGTGTTTAAAAATGCATAGTGGGTGCAGATGCCCCCGTGTTCAGATCGTGCGCTCTCAAGCATGAATTGGTCCTTTCTTAGTGCTTCGTATGCGTTGCACTTGCACTTTTCGAAAAACAAGTACACACGCTACTAGCAAGTCAGGCACATGCTGGATTACAAATGCAAATTGGTATACATGGGAACATGACTGATTATACGGAAAACAATCGAGGAGGTACTATATTACTTTACTATAAGTAGTGAATCATATAAAGAATTTCCGAAATTCTATTTTCACATAAATGCTCTATTCGAGTGTGCATCCACATTTTATTTTATTAACAATATTTTATCTTTATTGATCACTAAAAATATTTGATACATAAAAAAACAAAACGAAGGGGAACATAAAGGCTTTAAGTGCATATAGTTTGCCAGAAGAACGGTACATTGTCTTCTATTGTCATAGATAATTTCATTGCAAATTTGTGGTGCTTAGGACTTCCATATATCGCAAGGTGCACCTAGAATTTGTTTAAAATTAGCAACAACAAATATGTCTAACACTACTATAAGTCATTATTGACGAATTGCAGACCAAACACATAAAAAAAATGTGCATGGCTCCGGAGATAACCGTAAATGGTCCTAGCAGGTCTTGAGTCATGTCCCGGGTGGTTATTTGGATATCCGTTGATGAAACATCATATGTTGATAGTATCTCTGTAATACCAAATATTAATGTAGTTTAATACTATACCATACAATTGTATTTTATATCATCTATGGTTCTCAACTAAGTTAAATATGTTCTAAAAATCAGTATTGGTTTACTAAAAAAAATCCTTGGACATGTTCAATATGGTGAATATGATGCCCTTGGAAATTTTTATAGTGTTCACATAAATAATTGTTACCCAAAACATAACAATACTTGATTCCTTTTTACGTCACTAACCCGAGTAGGTGCACGGACTACGGTAACATGGTGTTTTGGGGAATTTAATATAAGAATTCGATCGCAGATTAAAATGAATCATATAAAAATGGTGATATTATCTTATAAACAAACAAGTCTAGACCTTTCTCTGGTGAATGTATTTTATATGATGTAATAAAATCACGTTTTGAAGATCTCAAATACACATTTTGTATGTTCAATGGTGTGTAATTATTTACAATTTAAGCGAGCAAATAATATCATTTAGAAATTAGTATGTTTAGCGTCTCTAAGACCATTTTTGGACACATTGAGTGGGCTTAAGATGATGTCCTCGCATTTGTCAGGACCACCTGGCTAGTTGTGTTTCTAAAAACAAAAACTAACATAAATCAATCGATGCTCCCAGCGTCTCCAGGAGGAGCCCGTATCAGAGCAGCTAGCTCAGCTCCCACCATCTCCTTCCCTCATCCTCCACCTGCGGGCCTCCGCCACGCTGCTCTACTCCCACGGAAACGAGCCGGCGCTCCCATCCTAGCTCGCGCCGACGCCCTCCATCCTCCACCCGCCGGCCTCCGCCAGACTGCTCTACTACCATAGAAACACGCCGGTCCTCATCAATCCAGGAAAAACGGGGCGGCGACGGCCGGAATCAGCGACATCCAATCTGCCTGGATCGAATCCAGCGGTGCCCCCATCTAATTTCTCTCTAAATAAAAAAAGGAGCCTCGGGAGGGCAAGTCATGCGAGTGGCGCCGACGTCCCCATTGTCTCCTGCAATCTCCAGATGCGCGCGGGAGACGAGATCGCGAGCGGCAGTTGGTGTGGATGATCCTCACTCCGTCCCACGTATGTGGATGAGGCGTACCATGGAGGACGAGATGGACGACAACCCGTTGGGAGCTGCTTTTCGCCTCTCGGTCCTCTATATAGCTTTGCATGTCCGTTTGGATGAGCCATTGGATATGCTCCAATGGTTGAAAGCAGAGTCTATAGATCACATGCCCACTAGATCGAAACAACAGATAGTAGATGCTTATTCTGTTCCAAATTATGATATGTTATGATGTTTTTGAATCGATGCATATCAGTGTGCGTATTCACTATTTCCAGTCCGTATTTGGTCGATATTAAATAATCTAAAACGAACATACACGTATTAAACACGCTCATCAAACGTCGATGAGACATACACAGTTGCAGAACTAGCAGACAGGTTATGATCTCTGGAGGATACCCTCCAACTGGGCACACAGGCCTCTCTGAACTCTCCGCACCTGTGCAAGCAGTGCCTCATCGGCGGATGTGTCACCTACTTCAGCTTCTTCTTTCCGCACATGCTCCGCCAACGTTCTCCCTTGAGCCTGCGCTGCCATCCCCATACTCTTCACTTGGGCGATGGAGGCCAGAAGGTCGCTCAGTTCCGACTCGATCTTCTCCAGTTCTGACCGGAGGATCTCCTTCCGTTTCTTCAGCTGGACTTGCTGCATGGCCAGCTTCTTCGCTTCGACCGCGTGTTCCTGCATGATAGACTTGAGCTTGGCGCACTGGGATTTCCTCTCATCTATCTGCGCCTTCCGAGCTGCTCTATCCTTTGCTCTCTTGATTCCGTCTTCATCCTTCGAGAGCACCACGAGATCCATTAAACCGGCCTGCAGGTCATCAGAAGGTGTGCACCCCCCACCGTTAGCAAGAATTTCGTTCACCATCTCCTCAGGCCCCGCTTGGTTCGTTGGATTAGCTCCGTAATTGGCCTGTAAAGTTTACGGACCTCCCTTGCTCCGTCTTTTTTACGAAGGAATCCCGTCGTTTTCATTCCGGGTGTTAAATACCTGGTTCCCAAGCGGGCCCTCAATGAAAACACTGGATTCTGTAATCTGGTGTGGCAAGACGTCATGGAGAGCTTCATATAGTTGTTTCAAGGCTTTCTTCGTTTTCTCTTCCTGCTGTATGGGTGCGGTGGCTGAGTCAAGTTCGTCCTCAAACGTCTCATCAAAGTCCAACGTGAAATCAAGAAGATCAGTGTCAAGCCGGTCACTTGGAGTAGACCAAACTGAAGCGTGATCACCTGCATTAGCTGGAGTATTATCTATGCAAAGGTAGTTGCAAGCTGCCGAACTTGAAGAAATTGTGGCCTCTGTCTTTGACTTGTCTGAAGAAGCCTCATCAATGTACAATAGTAACACCTCTTCATGCCAAAACATATAATCAGAAGTCAGTGGCGTAACAAGAGATTGCATGTCATGTAAAACTTGACAAAATGACGTCCTAAACATGCATGCCTAGTCATTTCTCCCGTTTCAAGTTTAAGGTGTACTCCCTCCGTTTCATAATATAAGACCTTTTAGGTGTATCTTAAGGTGGACTACATACGGAACCAAATGAGTGAACCTACACGCTAAAGTGTGTCTAAATACATCGATATGTATGAATATAGAAAAGTCTAAATAAGGCTTACATTTAGGAACATAGGTAGTATTATTTATTTTTGAAGACAAGTAATTGACCAACAGTTACTCTGTTTATAGACTGTATGTGACATAAGAGTATGTCATTGGATTCATATTAAGTACTTACTTTGGATTATAATTTTGTATCACATAAACTACATACCAATAAAGTAGTTGTTGCTCAAACCCTTGTCTTAACAAATCATAACACAGCTTATATTGTGAAATGGTGAGAGTAACATACATTTACATATTGAATATTGTTATAGTTTGGTAAAATATTTGTATAGAAAGCAATTGTCGAAGTTGCACATCATTTGTCAGTCATTTATTTAGAAACAGAGGGAGAAATTTATTGATTTTACCATGTTCTTGCTCCTCCTCACTTCCATCCATACTGGCTGCTAACATATTATTATGTGCTATCACCTGGTTGGTTTAAATAAATTTGTATTAGAAATTCAACAGAATGACATGTATTGCAGATTATTTAGGTACAGTAGAAACAGCCTCGAATACCTCTACATATTCTAATGTAGCCTTCTTCCCAAGTTCATTTGTCAAAGACTTTTCTTGCCTGGTCGCATTACTCCTCCGTAATGGTTTTCTTACCTTTCCTTCTGCAATTTGAGCAAGCTTCAATGATATCTGGGTTATATTAAGCCTATTGTACTCATCAGGTTCAACACAGTTTAGAGCAACTTCAATACATTCCGCTATTTCTTCTTCGTAATCAGTACCTAAGGATTGATCTATCAATGTGTACAGATCATTCTTTTTCTTATGATTTTGTACCTGCAGCATAGTAACAAATTATATGTTATATGGATTGGAAAATTGATTCTAAGTTTCTAACAAACACCTAGGTCAGGACAAGACAATCAAATCGAGACAATCATACAAAAATATTCAGCTTTCCAGCTGTTCATTAGCTTAATGTTGCATTTGGCATTGAGGTGATTATGACAAACAAGCTTTCCAACCAGATTTTGGATACTTCTCTTTTTGGGTAACAAACTTATGCCTGCTTTCGTGCCTATTTTTCTAAAAAAAATATATATAATAAGTTCAGCATGAAATTCAGCAATTGTATTTCTTTTAACCTTTCATCTTATATACCTTAATCCGATTTCTAGAAAGCTTGTCTGTTTCCCAGCGAGACTACAAGTTGTTTATAATTCGTTCAACTAATTAAAAATTTAGTACAACTCATCAGTTTATACAACTGAATTTTCAATGTACATAATTTGGAGACCTGAGGTTTGGAAAATTTGATATGGAAAATCGAAACCCCGATATTTTCAATCTGGAATAAGATCCTTTGAACTTCAAGTAAAATATGAGGATTATAAATCCAAATTATAAAAAAGCAGTGTTAATTTTTTAAATTCTTGTTATAGTTTTGGTAATCCAGAATTTAATTTCAAAATTCTAAAATTAAATATTTCAAGTTCTTATTATATTTTTGGTAGTTTAAAATTTTGAATTCCATATTTTAAATTTGAAATTGAAAGGAATTGCGATTGGAATATCTCAAGACCAAACAATGTTTCTCAAATGCCCGGTGAGTGGGAACATGCATAAAATTGCACTCCTTTTCTACAAAATTAGTTTTTCTGAAATCTTAGGAAGGAAAAGCTTCTTCCATTAGGTCCCCGAAAGTTTCTCCTGGCAAACACACCTTGAAAGCTTCTGATTGGGTCCAGTAGCTAACAGAGGATCCGAAATGGATGAACCGGAAAATACTTAAGTGCTCTCATCTCACATGCTTCCATATGGAAAACCCACTTGTATATTTCTTGAAGGTCTGAAAACTACGCACGAACAGATTGTGTATAAATTCATGTAATAGAGAACATACATTTGTGCCGAACTAAACCAAGTTAGTGAGCTGCATGAAAACGTTTGTACAGACATTGATGTTAACTAGGGAACTTAGCGCGGCAATGCCGCGCCCGTGTAGTAAATAAAATTTAATTTTGGTAACGCGCACATTTAAAAATTGTGTAGTTTTGAAAATTAGTGAAATTCAAAGAAGTTTGCGTTTAAAAATTGTTTAGATTGCATCAGCTTACACAAAAAGGATTCTTCAGTTGCTCTTGTCCTTAATCTTCAGCAGCAATTACATTGAGTCAATCAGACTAACAATTTTCTTTTGCAAACATCAGAAAATGTTATCAGACTAACAGTTTTGCATCATCACACAAAGGAATATTGAGAGTACCTTGCGGTTACATTGAGGCAATCATGTTTACCATTGGTTATTTGGTAGAGAAGGCACACAGATGGATAATCTTACCTCTGTTGGCTCGAGTCCCATCAACAAACTTTAATCACAGATTAACATGTGTTACCTATTTCCTTGAAAGACAGGAACACGTGTCACCTTCCTAAGGAACAGCGGCGCGGCGTGTCGCGCGGCATTTGTTGGTTCCTTTAATCTTTTGTCCGTGGTTTTCACATTTTATACAGATCATTAAGGAGATAGTTAATATCAAAAAATATAAGCTAAACAGAATGGTAGTAGCACAGTCATGAGACATTGCTCGCAGTGGTAACATATCTGGTTTGAGCACATAGACACATCATTATTTACAGAAAGATGAAAAAAATATTGAAATCGACAATTAACACAACTTACAATCAGAACCCTAAGAAACAACAAAACCAATCAGATGATGGTTGATAAAGCAATGTAAACAGATAATATAATTTGATGTTTCTTGATACTAAAATAATCTTTTTTCCAAACCATGGATGTCTAGTATGCAGGCTGAGGTTGTATGCCATGTCTTGTGCATAACATATCATAAGAGCAAAAACAACAGACAAGATATACTTTGAAGGGACAATGGATTGTAAGATATATAGAACGGTAATTTTACGAAAGCAATACCTGAAATTTGATGAACAAACTTATGAGCATCTAAAAGGAGATAGATAGAGTAAACATGTGGACTGGTCTGATAATCAACATAGCAAGACATGTACAAACAATCCAGACCTGAAACAATTGATGTGGTATAGGAGTCAGGTTAAAATTTTGTCTGAAGAAAAGAAGAAAAAAAATGGAATACGGTTACAGTAATCACCTCAATGATGACTTCAAATCCATGGGCCAGCTTGACTGGACCAAAAAAGGGCATAAATGCAAATATAGTAGTAGGCTAACTGCACAATTAAGATAAGATAGTCAAAGCAAACACAAGAAGGGAAATAACAGTTCCACATCATACTGCAATTTTAAGCCACTGTCTGTTGTAGCTAGTATACAGATCATGAATATGATATGTTGAAATCTAACGCAAGTTCAATATATGTTGGATTCCATGTGGTTTGACATAAATAAGGAGCTGGCTATGTGGTTGCGACTGTTTTCCGAAGAACGATGTTTCCGTATGTCGTAAATTTCAAGAGACTCAAGTCGCACTTTTATCAACACTATCAGGCCACAAATGAAACATTAAAGCGGCAGAACATGGCATAAATCAATGAGTCAAAATAGTATCTGGAGCCAATTACAAAACGCGAGCTATCTATTATCCTGGGCGTTACTTACAATCATTTGTAAGTATGCTTTAATAGAAGGGGCGAATTAACAATCTACTCAATAGCCAAGCTTTAGCGTACAAATAGCAATCATATCATCAAAAGAGCAATATGGTGATATTTGAGGTATACCATAAAAAATTATGAACTGCAGCGGTACAACTTGATGCAATTAACAATCAAGTATGCTACAAACAGGGTGAACCAGGGAAAAAAACTAATCAGGTACCTTCTTTTTACAGAAAAACTAATCACATATAACCACGTGTATTCATGTGTAAATATGGATTTACTGGGTTGGCGCGTACGGTAAATTAAAATTTTCACGTATTGCTACGCAACCCTATTCAAGATCTACTATCAAGATACATGCGAATACGAAGATCTGAAGATCTAGTTTAGTATACGTTACCAACACCGTAGATTGCGGAAAAACGTGTTGATGACGTAGTCGATGTAGCCGTTCGCGGTCTCTTCTCAACCAAGCCTGGTAGAGAGATTCCGACGCCTTCTTCTCCTTCGCTTCACCACCTTGTTCAACAGCTGAAGGGTGCAACGTCTATGACGAGGAACCCCTCTGAGAGCTTGCACACGTACACTGGAAAGGTTCAGCAGGGCTTCGCCGTCCAAGCTTGAAGTCTGCTGGTGTATATGAAGGTGGAGATCTCAACATATGAGAAGGAGAGAGAGATTAGATCTAGTCTAATCGGATAGGTCGCCTCTAATTAGAGGTCCCTCTAATCCAACTAGAAGAGATCTAAACTTGAGAGCAACTTGTGTCTCAATTGCTTCTATCTAAATTGTGTGCAATTACTTGTCTCCACAACTAGAGGGGTGGGGTTTATAAAGGAGCCCAAGGGGTAGGGAGACTTGGGAAGGAGGAAACCTTCCCCTAGTCCAATTGGACAAAGATTGGACAAGGGGAAAGTCCCCTTGCCCAATTCGGTATGGGAGGATGAGTTGGGGTTGCACCCAAGCTCTCCTCCCCCTCTCCCTTCCTTGTGCACCGGCCGGCCAGGTGGGGCCCGCCACTAGGCCGAACCGACCTAGGGCGGGTGGGGCCCACCTGGCCCGCCTCCTACCTTGCCGCGCAGTGGGGCCCGCCTTGGCTGCCACCGACCTGGTGGGTGGGGCCCGCCTGGCCGGCCGCCTCGGCCGCCGCCGCACCACCTTACCCCTTCCAGGGCCGCAAGCGGCCCACTAGGGTTCGGCCGGGGTTGCCCCGAACGGCGCTTTCGGCCCACCACCACTTGGTGTTGTGGCCTTATATTTTCCCGTAATTATTTATCAATTAAATAAATGAATATTTAATTACCATATAATTAAATAATACTTTGTCATATTAATTCTTATTTGAATATTTCCTTTTACAGAATATTCACCGAATTAATTACATGTCATATGAAACTCCTTTCATATGATCTGGGACACCCAGTGTCCGCCGACAAAATACTCCGGACAAATATATCCTCCATATAAACCTCCTCGGAATAAATCCGACCGTGATAGTAACTTCTATCACTAACTTTCTCTCAAACTTTCTCTCTTGACAAGGTATGTCATATCACGCAAGCACCATGCCGATGATACTGTCTCCATGTTCCAGACCAACCATATAACACAACTAACCAATCATAGCTTAAGTGTGTCCACCCTACAGGTCCGATAACGGTTAGCTATAATTGGTTGGGTATCAACCAATCACCGGCCAGTGATAGTTCCAAGGACGTCCTGTGTGGCTGCTATCGTTATGCGAATAACTCTACTGTTGAACCTGTTGATTATCATATATCAATCTCATTACTCACGACACTAAACTTCACCCGAGATATAGATCCGTGATGATACCATGAATCAATCAAGGATTGATTCACATCATCTTTGTCTATCTCGTTACCGGTAAGTTCCATTTACTCGTTGCCGTATTATGATATCCCACACAGTGTAACTTCACTATGCATTGTCTGCAGAACGTAGTGGATATGTATATAATACCGAGCGGGCCCTGGAAGTATCTCTCTTAACCTAGAGGAGTAATTTCCCATCTCAGAACACCAGGATACACACACCTTTGAAGCCACCCAGCAACTGCCTTTATGGTCACCCTGTTACGGCCGTGACGGTTGACAGCACCAAAGCAACTCCTCCAATATGCATGACCCCAATAACCTCATGGTTACAAGGACATGTTATACAACAACCTTTCTGTGATAAAGCTAAGGACAAAAAGACTATTTAACGGAATCTCTTAGCATACCAACACTTGGGTGACCCAGCCATATTATAGTCCAATAATATGCCATCCTTGATGCTGACATAAACTCTATGTCCATGACTAGGAAAAGCCGCGTCATCTAGCATTAAGAATTAGTCCATAAAAGAACTAGAGTACTTTTTACGTATTCATATTCCCTACACGTGCAGGTGAGCTTTTCCCTAAATCACGCATTTAGAAATCACTGCAGTTATAGCATAGAGAATATGAATCAATAATGTATGAATCAGATATACATATGTATAAATACATTGTCACATGTATAAATACATTACCTTTTGGGCATATATCCAACAGTCTCCCACTTGCACAAACTGGCAATGTTTAGCTCGCATAAGTTTAACATCTATACCATGTTCGGTGTTTCTCATGCTCACCCTTCTGTGGTTGACATTTGTCTGTTTAGTCCCTAATGGTGACTATGTGAACTTTATGTTTCTTATGCAAAAAGATACACATCTTTTCATGCATAACCTCAATTGATCATATGATCACTTGTAGCCTGGTTATTCTAGGTAAAACCCTGGAACCTTTACTAAGAATACAATTTCATTGTTTTACCAATTAGTTGTCTTCTTTGTAAAGAACCACACCTAGACAACCCTTCATCATGGAAGCTTTGCGCTCCCACTGTCTTTGCCACTTGTTGCAGATTTCGTAATATAGACTCAATGTTTTACATAAACATACCCATCATTTGTGATGCACAAAATTTAGAAAATTCTGTCATCTAATCCTTGTCTTAACCTTTATACTTATCTCATAAGATTTTTCAATGCAGCTCTTAAATTATGAGTATTTCTCACTTTTGAGGTAACTTCTTCAAAATACACCTTATGGAGAATCCTCGTCTTAATTGGAGTCAATTGAACTTTTAGTAAATTCAACTTGTCAACAATTAAGTTTGACTACTTTGTTTTGATCTTAAAATTTCACATCTTAAGAAATTCCTTTATGATCAAGATTTAAAATCAATTGATCATGCTCACCACCGTATGAAACAACCATGGTTCTTGCATATGAATTTCCTTAAACTTTATGAGAATTTTCATTCTCTTGTATTTTGAATAATATCCAAAACACCCTCAATGAAATTTCTGCAACATTATATCTCATCTTTATATGGCAACTTCCATATGTGATGTGACGAATATGTTCCAAATATGCATGTTATTAATTTCCTTTAATAACACTACACATTATATCAAAACAAAACAATCTATAATATTACATTATTCGAACTTGAATAATATAACTAAGCTCCCACTGATTTAAATGAAACTATGACTTTCCTTTATTTCTTTGAAACTCAAAACAAAACTTTGTTTCTCGTTTCCTTCTTTTAATATCATTTATTTGTCCTATACAAATATATCCCTTTTATGATTTGATTTATATTCAACTAACAAAAGACCCTCGAGCTGTACTAAGTACACAACCTCGATCCATCTTTCCTTTTGAAAAGGAATATGTCTTTGTCAATATCTCATATAAACTTCCTATCATAAAACTTTCCTTTGATCAACACAACTTTATGATCATCTTTTCGTCTAACAAAAAGATCCTTATTGAGTTTATCATAAGGAAAAGCCGCGTCATCTAGCATTAAGAATTAGTACATAAAAGAACTAGGGTACTTTTTACGTATTCATATTCTCTACACGTGCAGGTGAGCTTTTCCCTAAATCACGCATTTAGAAATCACTACAGTTATAGCATAGAGAATACGAATCAATAATATATGAATCAGATATACATATGTATAAATACATTGTCGCATGTATAAATACATTGCCTTTTGGGCATATATTCAACATGATTAACCAATGAACACCACCAAAAGGGTTTATCTATTTAAGGAACGGCTAATCACATAAGATGGAAGTAAGGCACACCACAACAGAAGATAAATGTATTAGCATTCATATATAAAATCTTTAGTAGTTTCGTGAACCAAAGAAAATTAAGTTTAGAACATACTATCTGAAGCATGTGAGTGCCATCACTTTCATCATCTCCTAGTTATCCGGATCAGCAAATTGTGTTGTACTTATATTAGAGCATATCCTGGCAAAAGCTGCAGAAAGCATGAAATGAGATATGTAACCATTGTACTATAACTTGTTAATGTAGAAGCCTCGAAGAAAATTAGAGCATATCATGGCAAGATCCTTCAATTTAACTCATCTGCTGAAAATTGTTGCAAATATTAAATATTGCCAAATATTAAGAAACTTCCTTTTGCACTCTATTGGCTCAACATAAATTTTCCCATGTTAACAACCATTTTAAAATTAAACATCTTGGCAATTAGAACTGATAATAACTCAGAAAGCATATGAGCATATTATATGGTCCTATATTAACCGAGAAGAAAGAACATAACCTCCACTTCTTGTCATCCTGCTCCAATGTAGATTTGGCACAAAACTCATTTATCAGAACAGTTCCTCGATGTCAACGGGTCACGTGTCGATATATAGTTGACTCTGAAATACCGAGGGATATAAAATTAGAGTATTTTAACAAATTCTGGCTGAATTGGAGAATCATGAACAATAAATGCATTATATTGGTGCATGAGGAACACTAAGTACAACATACTAATGCCATGTGATCACGTCTAGTTACTTCTGATTCCACAACATTCTCTCTCTCAACAAATTTATCACAGTGATAACCCCCAAGAGCAGGGGATCACTGTAGCACCTCTCAATGTGGAAGTAGGGTATCGATCCGCAGGAGCAAGAAGGAAAAGTTATCTATTCCCTACAACTAAAGTGTCACAAGTTTTAGTTGATTATGCACTAAACAAGTTTAAAGAACAAGATGGTTGATTCAATGGATGGAAATTTAATGTAACAAATCAAGAATGTAAAAGTGTCCCAATCCTCTTCAATGCAAGAGGACAAGACAAAGTTTTCTCTTATAGGAACAATGGACATGGGTTCATGGGTTCACTCAATCCTCTCTCCAAACAAGCTTTCCAACTAGATTTTGGATACTTCTCTTTTTGGGTAACAAACTTATGCCTGCTTTCGTGCCTATTTTTCTAAAAATATATATAATAAGTTCAGCATGAAATTCAGCAATTGTATTTCTTTTAACCTTTCATCTTATATACCTTAATCCGATTTCTAGAAAGCTTGTCTGTTTCCCAGCGAGACTACAAGTTGTTTATAATTCGTTCAACTAATTAAAAATTTAGTACAACTCATCAGTTTATACAACTGAATTTTCAATGTACATAATTTGGAGACCTGAGGTTTGGAAAATTTGATATGGAAAATCGAAACCCCGATATTTTCAATCTGGAATAAGATCCTTTGAACTTCAAGTAAAATATGAGGATTATAAATCCAAATTATAAAAAAGCAGTGTTAATTTTTTTAATTCTTGTTATAGTTTTGGTAATCCAGAATTTAATTTCAAAATTCTAAAATTAAATATTTCAAGTTCTTATTATATTTTTGGTAGTTTAAAATTTTGAATTCCATATTTTAAATTTGAAATTGAAAGGAATTGCGATTGGAATATCTCAAGACCAAACAATGTTTCTCAAATGCCCGGTGAGTGGGAACATGCATAAAATTGCACTCCTTTTCTACAAAATTAGTTTTTCTGAAATCTTAGGAAGGAAAAGCTTCTTCCATTAGGTCCCCGAAAGTTTCTCCTGGCAAACACACCTTGAAAGCTTCTGGTTGGGTCCAGTAGCTAACAGAGGATCCGAAATGGATGAACCGGAAAATACTTAAGTGCTCTCATCTCACATGCTTCCATATGGAAAACCCACTTGTATATTTCTTGAAGGTCTGAAAACTACGCACGAACAGATTGTGTATAAATTCATGTAATAGAGAACATACATTTGTGCCGAACTAAACCAAGTTAGTGAGCTGCATGAAAACGTTTGTACAGACATTGATGTTAACTAGGGAACTTAGCGCGCAATGCCGCGCCCGTGTAGTAAATAAAATTTAATTTTGGTAACGCGCACATTTAAAAATTGTGTAGTTTTGAAAATTAGTGAAATTCAAAGAAGTTTGCGTTTAAAAATTGTTTAGATTGCACCAGCTTACACAAAAAGGATTCTTCAGTTGCTCTTGTCCTTAATCTTCAGCAGCAATTACATTGAGTCAATCAGACTAACAATTTTCTTTTGCAAACATCAGAAAATGTTATCAGACTAACAATTTTGCATCATCACACAAAGGAATATTGAGAGTACCTTGCGGTTACATTGAGGCAATCATGTTTACCATTGGTTATTTGGTAGAGAAGGCACACATATGGATAATCTTACCTCTGTTGGCTCGAGTCCCATGAACAAACTTTAATCACAGATTAACATGTGTTACCTATTTCCTTGAAAGACAGGAACACGTGTCACCTTCCTAAGGAACAGCGGCGCGGCGTGTCGCGCGGCATTTGTTGGTTCCTTTAATCTTTTGTCCGTGGTTTTCACATTTTATACAGATCATTAAGGAGATAGTTAATATCAAAAAATATAAGCTAAACAGAATGGTAGTAGCACAGTCATGAGACATTGCTCGCAGTGGTAACATATCTGGTTTAAGCACATAGACACATCATTATTTACAGAAAGATGAAAAAAATATTGAAATCGACAATTAACACAACTTACAATCAGAACCCTAAGAAACAACAAAACCAATCAGATGATGGTTGATAAAGCAATGTAAACAGATAATATAATTTGATGTTTCTTGATACTAAAATAATCTTTTTTCCAAACCATGGATGTCTAGTATGCAGGCTGAGGTTGTATGCCATGTCTTGTGCATAACATATCATAAGAGCAAAAACAACAGACAAGATATACTTTGAAGGGACAATGGATTGTAAGATATATAGAACGGTAATTTTACGAAAGCAATACCTGAAATTTGATGAACAAACTTATGAGCATCTAAAAGGAGATAGATAGAGTAAACATGTGGACTGGTCTGATAATCAACATAGCAAGACATGTACAAACAATCCAGACCTGAAACAATTGATGTGGTATAGGAGTCAGGTTAAAATTTTGTCTGAAGAAAAGAAGAAAAAAAATGGAATACGGTTACAGTAATCACCTCAATGATGACTTCAAATCCATGGGCCAGCTTGACTGGACCAAAAAAGGGCATAAATGCAAATATAGTAGTAGGCTAACTGCACAATTAAGATAAGATAGTCAAAGCAAACACAAGAAGGGAAATAACAGTTCCACATCATACTGCAATTTTAAGCCACTGTCTGTTGTAGCTAGTATACAGATCATGAATATGATATGTTGAAATCTAACGCAAGTTCAATATATGTTGGATTCCATGTGGTTTGACATAAATAAGGAGCTGGCTATGTGGTTGCGACTGTTTTCCGAAGAACGATGTTTCCGTATGTCGTAAATTTCGAGAGACTCAAGTCGCACTTTTATCAACACTATCAGGCCACAAATGAAACATTAAAGCGGCAGAACATGGCATAAATCAATGAGTCAAAATAGTATCTGGAGCCAATTACAAAACGCGAGCTATCTATTATCCTGGGCGTTACTTACAATCATTTGTAAGTATGCTTTAATAGAAGGGGCGAATTAACAATCTACTCAATAGCCAAGCTTTAGCGTACAAATAGCAATCATATCATCAAAAGAGCAATATGGTGATATTTGAGGTATACCATAAAAAATTATGAACTGCAGCGGTACAACTTGATGCAATTAACAATCAAGTATGCTACAAACAGGGTGAACCAGGGAAAAAAACTAATCATGTACCTTCTTTTTACAGAAAAACTAATCACATATAACCACGTGTATTCATGTGTAAATATGGATTTACTGGGTTGGCGCGTACGGTAAATTAAAATTTTCACGTATTGCTACGCAACCCTATTCAAGATCTACTATCAAGATACATGCGAATACGAAGATCCGAAGATCTAGTTTAGTATACGTTACCAACACCGTAGATTGCGGAAAAAAACGTGTTGATGACGTAGTCGATGTAGCCGTTCGCGGTCTCTTCTCAACCAAGCCTGGTAGAGAGATTCCGACGCCTTCTTCTCCTTCGCTTCACCACCTTGTTCAACAGCTGAAGGGTGCAACGTCTATAACGAGGAACCCCTCCGAGAGCTTGCACACGTACACTGGAAAAGTTCAGCAGGGCTTCGCCGTCCAAGCTTGAAGTCTGCTGGTGTATATGAAGGTGGAGATCTCAACACATGAGAAGGAGAGAGAGATTAGATCTAGTCTAATCGGATAGGTCGCCTCTAATTAGAGGTCCCTCTAATCCAACTAGAAGAGATCTAAACTTGAGAGCAACTTGTGTCTCAATTGCTTCTATCTAAATTGTGTGCAATTACTTGTCTCCACAACTAGAGGGGTGGGGTTTATAAAGGAGCCCAAGGGGTAGGGAGACTTGGGAAGGAGGAAACCTTCCCCTAGTCCAATTGGACAAAGATTGGACAAGGGGAAAGTCCCCTTGCCCAATTCGGTATGGGAGGATGAGTTGGGGTTGCACCCCAACTCTCCTCCCCCTCTCCCTTCCTTGTGCACCGGCCGGCCGGGTGGGGCCCGCCACTAGGCCGAACCGACCTAGGGCGGGTGGGGCCCACCTGGCCCGCCTCCTGCCTTGCCGCGCAGTGGGGCCCGCCTTGGCTGCCACCGACCTGGCGGGTGGGGCCCGCCTGGCCGGCCGCCTCGGCCGCCGCCGCACCACCTTACCCCTTCCAGGGCCGCAAGCGGCCCACTAGGGTTCGGTCGGGGTTGCCCCGAACGGCGCTTTCGGCCCACCACCACTTGGTGTTGTGGCCTTATATTTTCCCGTAATTATTTATCAATTAAATAAATGAATATTTAATTACCATATAATTAAATAATACTTTGTCATATTAATTCTTATTTGAATATTTCCTTTTACAGAATATTCACCGAATTAATTACATATCATATGAAACTCCTTTCATATGATCCGGGACACCCAGTGTCCGCCGACAAAATACTCCGGACAAATATATCCTCCATATAAACCTCCTCGGAATAAATCCGACCGTGATAGTAACTTCTATCACTAACTTTCTCTCAAACTTTCTCTCTTGACAAGGTATGTCATATCACGCAAGCACCATGCCGATGATACTGTCTCCATGTTCCAGACCAACCATATAACACAACTAACCAATCATAGCTTAAGTGTGTCCACCCTACAGGTCCGATAACGGTTAGCTATAATTGGTTGGGTATCAACCAATCACCGGCCAGTGATAGTTCCAAGGACGTCCTGTGTGGCTGCTATCGTTATGCGAATAACTCTACTGTTGAACCTGTTGATTATCATATATCAATCTCATTACTCACGACACTAAACTTCACCCGAGATATAGATCCGTGATGATACCATGAATCAATCAAGGATTGATTCACATCATCTTTGTCTATCTCGTTACCGGTAAGTTCCATTTACTCGTTGCCGTATTATGATATCCCACACAGTGTAACTTCACTATGCATTGTCTGCAGAACGTAGTGGATATGTATATAATACCGAGCGGGCCCTGGAAGTATCTCTCTTAACCTAGAGGAGTAATTTCCCATCTCAGAACATCAGGATACACACACCTTTGAAGCCACCCAGCAACTGCCTTTATGGTCACCCTGTTACGGCCGTGACGGTTGACAGCACCAAAGCAACTCCTCCAATATGCATGACCCCAATAACCTCATGGTTACAAGGACATGTTATACAACAACCTTTCTGTGATAAAGCTAAGGACAAAAAGACTATTTAACGGAATCTCTTAGCATACCAACACTTGGGTGACCCAGCCATATTATAGTCCAATAATATGCCATCCTTGATGCTGACATAAACTCTATGTCCATGACTAGGAAAAGCCGCGACATCTAGCATTAAGAATTAGTCCATAAAAGAACTAGAGTACTTTTTACGTATTCATATTCCCTACACGTGCAGGTGAGCTTTTCCCTAAATCACGCATTTAGAAATCACTGCAGTTATAGCATAGAGAATATGAATCAATAATGTATGAATCAGATATACATATGTATAAATACATTGTCACATGTATAAATACATTACCTTTTGGGCATATATCCAACAGTCTCCCACTTGCACAAACTGGCAATGTTTAGCTCGCATAAGTTTAACATCTATACCATGTTCGGTGTTTCTCATGCTCACCCTTCTGTGGTTGACATTTGTCTGTTTAGTCCCTAATGGTGACTATGTGAACTTTATGTTTCTTATGCAAAA
The DNA here is from genome assembly GCA_947311845.1 of Poa pratensis. Lineage (NCBI taxonomy): Eukaryota > Viridiplantae > Streptophyta > Magnoliopsida > Poales > Poaceae > Poa > Poa pratensis. The sequence continues at coordinate 49,240,849 of CAMZMU010000035.1, forward strand.
GGATACACATCTTTTCATGCATAACCTCAATTGATCATATGATCACTTGTAGCCTGGTTATTCTAGGTAAAACCCTGGAACCTTTACTAAGAATACAATTTCATTGTTTTACCAATTAGTTGTCTTCTTTGTAAAGAACCACACCTAGACAACCCTTCATCATGGAAGCTTTGCGCTCCCACTGTCTTTGCCACTTGTTGCAGATTTCGTAATATAGACTCAATGTTTTACATAAACATACCCATCATTTGTGATGCACAAAATTTAGAAAATTCTGTCATCTAATCCTTGTCTTAACCTTTATACTTATCTCATAAGATTTTTCAATGCAGCTCTTAAATTATGAGTATTTCTCACTTTTGAGGTAACTTCTTCAAAATACACCTTATGGAGAATCCTCGTCTTAATTGGAGTCAATTGAACTTTTAGTAAATTCAACTTGTCAACAATTAAGTTTGACTACTTTGTTTTGATCTTAAAATTTCACATCTTAAGAAATTCCTTTATGATCAAGATTTAAAATCAATTGATCATGCTCACCACCGTATGAAACAACCATGGTTCTTGCATATGAATTTCCTTAAACTTTATGAGAATTTTCATTCTCTTGTATTTTGAATAATATCCAAAACACCCTCAATGAAATTTCTGCAACATTATATCTCATCTTTATATGGCAACTTCCATATGTGATGTGACGAATATGTTCCAAATATGCATGTTATTAATTTCCTTTAATAACACTACACATTATATCAAAACAAAACAATCTATAATATTACATTATTCGAACTTGAATAATATAACTAAGCTCCCACTGATTTAAATGAAACTATGACTTTCCTTTATTTCTTTGAAACTTAAAACAAAACTTTGTTTCTCGTTTCCTTCTTTTAATATCATTTATTTGTCCTAGACAAATATATCCCTTTTATGATTTGATTTATATTCAACTAACAAAAGACCCTCGAGCTGTACTAAGTACACAACCTCGATCCATCTTTCCATTTGAAAAGGAATATGTCTTTGTCAATATCTCATATAAACTTCCTATCATAAAACTTTCCTTTGATCAACACAACTTTATGATCATCTTTTCGTCTAACAAAAAGATCCTTATTGAGTTTATCATAAGGAAAAGCCGCGTCATCTAGCATTAAGAATTAGTACATAAAAGAACTAGGGTACTTTTTACGTATTCATATTCTCTACACGTGCAGGTGAGCTTTTCCCTAAATCACGCATTTAGAAATCACTACAGTTATAGCATAGAGAATACGAATCAATAATATATGAATCAGATATACATATGTATAAATACATTGTCGCATGTATAAATACATTGTCTTTTGGGCATATATCCAACATGATAAACCAATGAACACCACCAAAAGGGTTTATCTATTTAAGGAACGGCTAATCACATAAGATGGAAGTAAGGCACACCACAACAGAAGATAAATGTATTAGCATTCATATATAAAATCTTTAGTAGTTTCGTGAACCAAAGAAAATTAAGTTTAGAACATACTATCTGAAGCATGTGAGTGCCATCACTTTCATCATCTCCTAGTTATCCGGATCAGCAAATTGTGTTGTACTTATATTAGAGCATATCCTGGCAAAAGCTGCAGAAAGCATGAAATGAGATATGTAACCATTGTACTATAACTTGTTAATGTAGAAGCCTCGAAGAAAATTAGAGCATATCATGGCAAGATCCTTCAATTTAACTCATCTGCTGAAAATTGTTGCAAATATTAAATATTGCCAAATATTAAGAAACTTCCTTTTGCACTCTATTGGCTCAACATAAATTTTCCCATGTTAACAACCATTTTAAAATTAAACATCTTGGCAATTAGAACTGATAATAACTCAGAAAGCATATGAGCATATTATATGGTCCTATATTAACCGAGAAGAAAGAACATAACCTCCACTTCTTGTCATCCTACTCCAATGTAGATTTGGCACAAAACTCATTTATCAGAACAGTTCCTCGATGTCAACGGGTCACGTGTCGATATATAGTTGACTCTGAAATACCGAGGGATATAAAATTAGAGTATTTTAACAAATTCTGGCTGAATTGGAGAATCATGAACAATAAATGCATTATATTGGTGCATGAGGAACACTAAGTACAACATACTAATGCCATGTGATCACGTCTAGTTACTTCTGATTCCACAACATTCTCTCTCTCAACAAATTTATCACAGTGATAACCCCCAAGAGCAGGGGATCACTGTAGCACCTCTCAATGTGGAAGTAGGGTATCGATCCGCAGGAGCAAGAAGGAACAATGGACATGGGTTCATGGGTTCACTCAATCCTCTCTCCCATCTATGGTGATTATCATGTTATAGATAAAAAAGTACACACAATTGTCATGATTTAATGGTAAACTTCTATGACAGCTACATGTCCTAAAACACATAGTTGAAAGAAGTACTCATTTGTGTTGCTAGGTCACCCTCGTAAGGCTAGCGTGGTTGTTGTCACTCCCACATCATACTCTTCCTTTTTACCCCTAGATAAAGGATGTTGGGCTGTATTTCACATGTCACTCAATACATATGCCGTTGTCACATCGGCCATCCCGTACCTACATACATCATACTTCATAATGGACAATATTCTAAACACTAGTGCAATGATTCATATTTCGTGTGCATGACCACATCTCTCTCATCTATCCACACTTGGTTGTCAATCACCTCATGACAAGGATAAACAAGGCATTATGCATAAATCAAACCATCACATGTATCATAGAATATCTCCAAAGTATGACAAACCATAGAAATCCCAACATGACGGTAAATGCATAACATAATATCATCTCATACCACAATATCCACATAGGAATTACAAAGATAGTTCCATAATCATGCAAGGCACATCATGTGGACTTCAACAATGATCATACATAGAGAGATTGGATAAAGTTACCACCACAAACCCAAAGTCCAGGGGGTGGACTACTCCCCCTTCATCATGGTGATGATGGTGGAGATGATCTTGCTGTAGATGTTGATGATGAACACGCCGGAGGGGGGTGGAGCCCTCCGGAGGTGATTCCGGCGGCGTTTCCCCCCTCCGATCTTCTCCGGCGGCAGCCTTCTGACTCTCTGTTTCGTGGTTTTGTGTTTCTCCGCCGCCTCCTCCGAAACTCCTCGGGGACTATTTTTATAGACGTTTTTAGGTCAAGACGAAGCCACGGAGACGAAAACGGACGGCATCGGAGCCACGAGGAATAAAAGAGGTGGTCCCACACGGCCAAGGAATCTGGCCGCGTGGGACCATCTATTTTCTTCCTCGGACTTCCTTTTTCGCGGATCCTTGGCTCGTACGTCTTCTTATTTCCAAATATTGGGCCCCGTAAAATATTAGGTCATTTGGACGTCGTTTGGTCCCTGAAAGTCAAAAACATGGAAAAAGGGGTTTTCTGGTTCTGCAGGGTTAATTCCAAATAAATGGGGAAACTGTGAATTATCCCCTAAAATCATTATAAAACATAAATATAACCCATATATGATGCAAATAAGTTGGAATATCAAGTAATAAAATGTAAAGTTCATGTATGCATTTTACATGCATCAACATCCCCAAGCTTAACCCATGCTCGTCCTCGAGTATGAAGGTGATAAAACTAACATGGACTTTGCATTTTAATACTACCAAAGGATATCAAAGATGATTACTATTGCTACATAAAGTCAAATGATTCATTCTCAAAGGAGTAGCAATATACAAGATAGATTATAAAGTGATATCAAATATTCAATGAAAGGATGTTCAATGATAATTCACAAAGTGTAACATAGAAGAAAGTACTATGGACCAAATGTATGCATAATGAAAAGTAAGAACATCCTATAATGGTCATAGAGTATTGATGAAAATCTGAATATAAAAGGTGGACACTTTGGAAAGATATATATGAGTAGAGGTAAAGCATGAATAAGTTTCATCTAACTTCTGAACTTCTCTACTTAAGTTAATGATTGTAATGTGGTAATCCTTGGTGTCAAGCTCTCATTCCCCTATCATAGCATCTTGAATGATTAAGTTTAAAGTGAAAGCAAATATGAGTAGTGTGCTTGACAAAGTACAGGTTGAAAGTCTCATGCCCCTTGAATACAAGTACCTACTCCATGTGTTACTCAACTTGGGAAACAAAGCAAGTTCAAGTTAAATATCATTGTAAGTAATAATAGTATCATTAAGAGCGTCAACTGGGGTACCTCTTGTCCCAGGATATGGAACAAGCCCATATCAAAATGACAAGACAAACAAACACAATGAACAATCTCAACACCCTTTTTATTTACCATTAGATAGCTTTTTATTGTAAGGTGTATCAGAAGGTTCACCATAGTATGTAAGTAAATTTCCACCATGAATGATGCATGGCTTAGATTAGCGGCCCAGGCGTCTCTCTAACCATTTATACAAACTCATTTAAACTACTTCATTTCCACATTTATTTCACCCATGTAAGCATCCATAAACAAAAGTACATGATATCAACTAAATGAAATGAAGTGCATGTTGAAAGCTTGCCATGTGACAGCACATATGAGCTAACTCTCAACCAAGACATTTGTCAAGCCCACAACATCATAATTTTAATCACAATGGGTCATGTTTTATTATGCAATAAAAGTAAAGTGTGCATCAAGTTCGAGAGAGCTCTATAACCAACTTTTCCCATAACAATCAACAACATAAGCATTTTCATTCAGAGGTATAGATAACACAAATATCATGATAAACATACTCGGAATAGCATAAAGCTAATAGGTAGATATGGTGGACTCACTGGAAAAACTTTGGTTGAAGGTGTTGGAAACAAGTTTTTACTTGTTGGAATTTTTGGGCTAGCAAGAGGGAGAAAGTTGACCATCTAAATGCATGCATGAGTGTCCATAGAACTAACCAATCCATGTTAAACAAAGTAAAGTAACATTCAGCATCAAAACATGAATAAAAGATAGCTCTTGATAAAATACTTGCAAATTATTACTCATTAAAAGCTCATGAATCATGCAACTATATGTATCTTTTAAAATCAACTCCAACATCCCTTTCCCAATCTTTTAATAGCATCCAACTTAATTCAACCCAAATTTCCAGTACCTCTTTCATATATAAATGATGGTGGTGGTCTCACAAAAAAAATCAAACCAAAATAAAAATCAAACCAAAATAAAAAGCAAACAAAAGACGCTCCAAGTTTATGCGATAAGGTGCATTGATCGAAAAACAGAAGTTAGACGTGTGCAAACCGAGAGTGTGTAGGTCCAGTGGGGTTGTCTTCACATCCCCAAGCTTATGGTCTTCACCATCCTTGGATAGCTCTTGGTGCATCTCCTCTAATCCCTGTGAAAAAACTTCAAAACACCGTTTCTCCCATTTCTTTTTCTGTGGGGTGCATTAGTAGTGATAAACAAATAGATTTCTTGCTGCATATAATCCTTGAAAAAAATTCATATGAATGTCCAGAAAGTGTATAATGTTGTATGCCTACTCATAAACTCAATTGGATAAAAAATATTCAAGTTAAAAGTTCAAAACATGCATCAAACAAAATGGGACAGAATCTGTCCAAAAAACAGCAGCAGCAAAACGTATTTTTCTACCCTACTAAACTTTGTCGAAAAATTCCAAAAAATTCATGCATAGAGGATGAAAAGTTGCAACTACAGTTCAAATATGAGCTCATTCGGAGTTACATAATAAGAATTAAAAATCATACCGTGCACAGATTCGTGCAGGAATAAAATCTCCGAACGCTATAAGCAACTTCTTCAAACCAAAATGGGTAAAACTTGGCACTTTATTAAAAATTCAGAAACAAAACTAAAAACTAAGTCTCTTGTTACAGCAAGAGGACACAAAGAAAACCAAAAAAAACAACCGGGTTGCCTCCCGTAAAGCGTTTTCTTTATAGCCATATAGCTAGGCTTCTTACTTGATATCAAGATGGTTGGAGTGAGGTAGCTTGCCATCCCCAAGCTTGAATTCTTGTACTTATTTGATATATGTTGGGTGAGTCTAGGGGTAACATCCCCAAGCTTGAGTGGTTGTCCCTCTTGATCTTTATTCATCACCCTCAACTCTTCCACCTGAAAATTCTTTTTACACAAAACTCAACATAAAACTTGGTTAGAGGGGTTAGTGTCTTCATAAATTAAATCCTCATAGGTACAGCAAAGACATATCATGAGTTGATTCTAAACATTAGCTACTGTTACTATGGTTGTGCATTGCTCTTTGATCAATAGAACTACACAAAACACAAGATATAACAAAAATAAATTTAAAGTTTAGTGCACACAAAAATAGAAACTTAAGCGCTACGCTCCCCGGCAACGGTGCCAGAAAAGTACTTGATAACCCCCAAGAGCAGGGGATCACTGTAGCACCTCTCAATGTGGAAGTAGGGTATCGATCCGCAGGAGCAAGAAGGAAAAGTTATCTATTCCCTACAACTAAAGTGTCACAAGTTTTAGTTGATTATGCACTAAACAAGTTTAAAGAACAAGATGGTTGATTCAATGGATGGAAGTTTAATTTAACAAATCAAGAATGTAAAAGTGTCCCAATCCTCTTCAATGCAAGAGGACAAGACAAAGTTTTCTCTTATAGGAACAATGGACATGGGTTCATGGGTTCACTCAATCCTCTCTCCCATCTATGGTGATTATCATGTTATAGATAAAAAAGTACACACAATTGTCATGATTTAATGGTAAACTTCTATGCCGGCTACATGTCCTAAAACACATAGTTGAAAGAAATACTCATTTGTGTTGCTAGGTCACCCTCGTAAGGCTAGCGTGGTTGTTGTCACTCTCACATAATACTCTTCCTTTTTACCCCTAGATAAAGGATGTTGGGCTGTATTTTACATGTCACTTAATACATATGCCGTTGTCACATCGGCCATCCCGTACCTACATACATCATACTTCATAATGGACAATATTCTAAACACTAGTGCAATGATTCATATTTCGTGTGCATGACCACATCTCTCTCATCTATCCACACTTGGTGGTGTCAATCACCTCATGACAAGGATAAACAAGGCATTATGCATAAATCAAACCATCACATGTATCATAGAATATCTCCAAAGTATGACAAACCATAGAAATCCCAACATGACGGTAAATACATAACATAATATCATCTCATACCACAATATCCACCATAGGAATTACAAAGATAGTTCCATAATCATGCAAGACACATCATATGGACTTCAACAATGATCATACATAGAGAGCTTGGATAATGTTACCACCACAAACCCAAAGTCCAGGGGGTGGACTACTCCCCCTTCATCATGGTGATGATGGTGGAGATAATCTTGCTGTAGATGTTGATGATGAACACGCCGGAGGGGGGTGGAGCCCTCCGGAGGTGATTTCGGCGGCATTTCCCCTCTCCGATCTTCTCCGGCGGCAGCCTTCTGACTCTCTGTTTCGTGGATTTGTGTTTCTCCGCCGCCTCCTCGCGAAACTCCTCGGGGGACTATTTTTATAGGCGTTTTTAGGTCAAGACGAAGCCACGGAGACGAAAACGGACGGCATCGGAGCCACGAGGAATAAAAGAGGTGGTCCCACACGGCCAAGGAATCTGGCCGCGTGGGACCATCTATTTTCTTCCTCGGACTTCCTTTTTCGCGGATCCTTATCTCGTACGTCTTCTTATTTCCAAATATTGGGCCCCGTAAAATATTAGGTCATTTGGACGTCGTTTGGTTCCTGAAAGTCAAAAACATGGAAAAAGGGGTTTTCTGGTTCTGCAGGGTTAATTCCAAATAAATGGGGAAACTGTGAATTATCCCCTAAAATCATTATAAAACATAAATATAACCCATATATGATGCGAATAAGTTGGAATATCAAGTAATAAAATGTAAAGTTCATGTATGCATTTTACATGCATCACACAGCGATTTCCGATATCATTTCAATCACCTCCTACAGGAAGTTTAAACATCAGTGAAAACTGTGAGGAGGAATTTGTCAATCAGCAATCCAGCAGTAAAAATGACATATTTCTGACAAAACCAACTGAATTTTTTATAAATAACGACCTTGCCAAATACATAATTAGATCCAAGAAAAAAATGCTCTGACAATACAAACATAACCTCAACAAACAAATTAAAATAGTTGTGATGTCATTGACTTTAGGCAATACATATTTGAAACTATAGAAAAAGATTCCGAATACTCTAGAGGATATTGGATTAAAGGAGGCGGGTGAAATGTCTTCCTCAAGCTGAAGGAAAAAAAATATGTAAGGGGACTGCAAGCAATTTCATATAGCATCAATTAATCGCTGGAAAGGCCAACTATTTTTTACTTTTTGGATAACAGAACTGCAATCAGATAGCAGGATTAACCGGATTTTTTAATAAGCATATCTAGTAAAATACATGCATGTACTCTTTTTCAGATTGTCCCTTACATCATCACACGATTTGTTCCAAGAGTGAAAACAGATAGACTGCTCGCTTGCCACTTGACTTTCCATCGTTCAACCATGCCAGGGTATGTACGTTTTGCTTGGACGCTTAATTGACATGCGATAATTACCAATTGTATAGATAGCAGCATAGATAAATTAAAGGTGGACAACTTTGAAGCCTTAATTGTATGTCAATAAACTACTGAACGAACATAATATAATGCAAATTTCATAGATTAGCAGTACAAAGAGACTGGGAAATAATTTGCAGGCTCATGAGAAACAAACTTGCAGCTGTACAGAGAGATTAGGAAATCAATTGCAGCCTTGTTAGACATGCCCTTGCTGAAGGAACCAAATACTATGAAGCACCGATACGGCCAGACGGATACGGCGATACGGGATACGGCAATTTCTGAAAACAGCAATGCAGCGATATGGCGAGTATATATATATAAATAATAAAATACCATGTAAAGACCAGAATAATTGAATGTGTGAGATTGGATCAAAATACTGCCCATCTGTTTCCTTTTGAAGTCCTCATTCAGTCATTCCTGATTCCTCAATGACCAATAATTGGCTCACAGCAGATGCCATGCCCGAAGGTCGCTCCCTGGCCGGCCCCAGCAATCAAGAGTTCAAAACATCAGCAATTCAGCACGTAGTAGCAGCAGAGCAAGCAAGCAAGAAGGAAAGAACCGCAAGATGGAGCGAGGCAGCAAGCAAGATTGGTAGCAAGCAGGGATTCCAGATGCAGGACGGAAGTTACCTTGCTGCCTGTGGTCGACAGGGATGGAGAGGGGCGAATCCAGCCGGCGGAGAGGAGAATCCGGGAGGGGCCAGCGAGATTCCGGGCAGCGCCGGCGAGATTCCGGGCACCGGCCGCAAGTGGAGCTCCTGGCGGCGCCGCGCGCATGCTCGATTTCCTACCAATAGAACAAATAGAGAGAGTGGGCGCGACTGGCATCTTCCCGTGTCCCGACCATTTCGCCGCCGTCCTCAATCCCGCTGATTTGCGGCTGCTCAGCTCGAGCTGCTTGGGGAGGAGTTAGAGGAGGAGGAGGCGGTTCCGCCTGTGGCTTTCGATCCGCCCAGGTCGGCCGGAGACGGCGGCGAAGGGTGAGGAGGGTTGCGGCGGCGGGGGCGGGGTGGACGCGGAAGCGACGCGGAGGAGGTGGGTTGGGGGAAAGTGGGAGGGACTGATACGTAAATATGGATAGTTTGGAGGGTCTTTGGGCAGAACGGTCATGAGAACCATCCGATCCGTCGGATCTGGATCGGACGGCGCGGAGAGGGGTGATCGGGTGACCGGGTGCGTGCGGCGGGGTGACCGGGCGACGTGGCCGCACGTGATTGGCTAAAATTCGGGTGCTACAGTACCACGGGTTTTGGAGGGCGACGTGGCCGCATCTGGGGCGTCCGTTGACGCGATCGGACGGCCAGCAGTATTCGGGTGACGTGGATAGCGGGACTGGGAGAGGTTTCTTCCAACTTTTATATATAGTACCTATTAGTCAGACATCTATCTACATCATAACTATGGGTTTGGAACACTTCTTATTCCCGCGGTCACACAACTCGTCGCGTATCTGCACTTAAATCACACAACTGGAAAACTGAATTTTTTGGTCACACAACTGAACATTCGGGTGCATTTTAGTCACAAACCGGAATTTTAGTCACAGATTGTGTATCCAGTTTTGGATGGGAACTACCGGTTTTGGACTAACACTTCGCATAAAACCCTCTTTTTTATATTAGGAGTGTGGATATTGTAAATATCCATGGATAAAAATGATTTTTTGAAAAAGATTAAACAGTTGTTGATGTCACGCTGACGTCAGCAACTGCATCTTCTACGGCGCTGGCAACCGAGCTGGGGCGCGGGGCGGTGGCGCACCCGGCCGGCGCTCGAGCCGCGGCGGCGGCGCCCGGGCGAGCATGGGCGTGGGCTGGGGCGCGGCGGGGGTCGAGCAGGGGCGCAAGCGCGGGTTGAGCAGGGGCACGAGGGGCCGATGATACGTCTCAAACGTATATATAATTTCTGATGTTCCATGTTGATATTATACCAATTGTTACATGTTTTATATACACTTTATATCATATTATGACATTTATTGGACTAACCTATTAACAAGATGTCACCGTGCCAGTTCCTGTTTATTTTGTCTGTGCATTGCAGAAAAGTCCAATAATGAAAGTGCTCAGAAAAATCTGAAAAAATTCCAGTAATTCTAAAATGCCAAAAAACATCGTGAGCAAAAGGACAAGTTCAGGAGAGGCCCAGAAGGCCCCGAACTAAACTTAGGAAGAGACCAGAAGATTTTCTTCTGGCCGTGCCGTGGGGTGGCGTGGCCGTCTCGGCCGTCGCCTCACGCCGCCCTTTGGACCATATATTGCCCCCGCAGAGAAAACCCTAGCCCCCGAAGGATTTCTTCAAAAAAGTTCCGTAGCTTCGCTGCCATCCAGAACAAGTTTTAGGGGACATAACTCTCTATTTCGGCACCCTGCCGGGACGAGGAATTGCCCCCGGAGCGTTCTCCATCGACGCCACCACCATCATCATCACCTAGGGCCGTGGCCGCCGCCAAGGGCAGCCGCCGTCGCCGCCTCTCGCCATCGTCTCCACGGGCCGCCACCGCGCCATGGCCGCCGCCGCCTCCACGGGCCGCCGCCGCGCCGTGGCTGCCGCCGGCCGCCGCCTCCACTCCAGGCTGCATCTCTCCATCAACCTATCCATCAAGCTCGCTCACCATGACCATGTGTGAGTAGTCTTCATCGAGGCTGAGGGCTCTACCGGTAGCTATGTGGTTCATCTCTCTCGCATGGTGTGATCGTTATGTGATCATGAGCTTTGTAATATAGTTGAATTTATAAATGTTACTCTTCATTATCTATATTCTACTTGAGTGGTTTTATTAATGTAAACTCCGGAGTCACCTTTGTTCCACGGTGCGAAGTTGACAGTGTGCGCACCGTGTGTGATTCTTAGGCTAAAGATTACAGGAATACTGATCATGAGTTATTATTTGTGTTGGATGTCTCTATAAAATTATAGTGTTTGTCTAGTACTATTTTGGGGCGCTCGTAGTGATATTGGGGTTCCCTAGATGTGGAATGCAACTTTATGGTGTGCTGTTACAGACCTACGCAATGGATTGGTGTTCGTTATCCAATGAGAGAATAATTCATTGTAGGAAGATGTAATATTTATGCATTCAATTATATTATTATTGTTGAGAGTGTCCAAGCATTGAAACACCGTTGGTCTCATTTTGTTTCATGTTTGCTTGCTGTCATTTTTATTTCAGATTGCAACTACCACTTATAATCATCCATATCACTTGTATTTTAATATCTGTTTGTCGAACTAGTGCACCTATACATCTGACAAGTGTATTATGTGTGTTTTTTTTTGAATTTGTGTATTATGTGTGTTGGGAACACAAGACACTTTTTGTATCTTAATTGCAGAGTTGCTTGAGAGGATATCTTTGACCTCTACCTTTCTGAGTTCGATAAACCTTGGCTGATTCACTTAAGGGGAAAACTTGCTGCTGTTTTACAAACCTCTGCTCTTGGAGGTTCAACACTGTCTACAAGAATAGAAGCGTACGTAGACATCAGCCGGCAGCGCGCGGCCTGGGGCGCGGCGGAGACAGCGGCCTGGTCGCGACGAGCTCGGCAGCTCCGTAATATTACGACAAGTTTTTTTGAAAAAATCCTGTCAAAACCGGATACCCTTTCCGGTTTGTGACCAAACTGCACCCAAATGTTCAGTTGTGTGTCCGAAAAATCTAGTTTATTAGTTGTGTGACTTAAATGTAAATACGCGACGAGTTGTGTGACGCGTCGGTGCAATTAACACATTTTTTATAAAAAGGAGAGAGCAAACTCACTTGGTCCACGATGCCTAGACCATAATGGCTCTTTTTATCAGTGTGCACGCTTGTCTGACCTATTATCATCTCCAGCATGATGAGACCGAAACTTTTTTTTGACACATCCAACCATCCGTATATTCAACGATCAAACCACATACACCGTACATAGATTGAAAAGCAGAAGAAGAACCAACATACGGGGAGGATCCAGAGCCACCACAGAGAGTCGCAGCTTCCCGGCGACGGAGACGAAGGCCGGCAACCACCTTGCCACTGCCTGGGCACTTTTAAACCCTTAAGAGACGCTGCCTTGACTGCCCGCCGCGCCGCGACGGAGCACTTGACGATGAACACGAAGGGCGGCGCCCCCCTGGCACCGCTTCCCCGCCAAGCCGGTGGAGATCGAAACTGTATATGTCCACTCCGGTGGAGATCTTCCCATCCATGTGGTATTCTGGAGGGGTGCACTTACTGCAGGGAAATTAATGCAGGTCACACTTCCATATATGTAATTATGTATGTATACATACTACGGGGATTTTATGGGTGTCACACCACAATAAACAGTTTACGTGCATCAACCCAAAATCATTAGAATGTTGACTATCTAATAAATTGGCCAAATGTGTTACTTATATCTATATCTATAAAATAGCTTTATGGAAATGTTCCAAACTTCTTATCTCTCATCACCAATGCACTGTTTTTGTTGCATGTTTGAAGTTAATTATTCAACAACATCACTACAGCAGACTTACTGAACATGGTGCCGCTATTGATCACGATGGTGGATTCAAAATCTTACATGTTTCCAGCAGGCTTGTTGACATACTCATGCTGTTTATTCAAATCAAGAGGCCATGAGATACCAAAGTCTCCAATTTTTGAGGTCAGTACTCCATTGGTTTCGACGCGAATCAGTATGTTGTCTGTTTCAAGTCCATATGGACGATCCTCGCACCATATGGGCACTCGTCATGAAGGTACTGCAACCCTTGGCAAATTCCCTGGATTATGTAGTAGCGCTGTTTCCAATCAAGATTGCCACTTTGGCCTAGAGAGTTCAGCGACAAACTAAAAACTGTTATGGGACAAAACCTACTACATGCATCACGTACACAAGAAGCTTGCAAAACAATTATACATAGAAGTGAAAGGACTGTACCTTGAAGGCGATCTTGAAGTGTCCCGCCAGGGAGATGTTTATAGCAAAGTATGGTCCCATGTCTACTGAAGCAGTACCCTTCTAATCTCACTAGGTTTTTGTGCCTCAGGGCTGTTAGAATACTAACTTCATTCAGGAACTGTCCTGAGAACATGTCTCTCTGAAGCTTCTTTACTGCAATTACCTTGTCATTAAGTACAGCCTGTTGTATTGACCAAAATTTCTTCGTTAATTAAGAAGCTAATCGCCGATGGCTTAGTTATCTGCAACTTTCTGGAAACAATGTATTACACTTTGAATTGAGAGATTCCGTAGGCACTTGCTTACTTACCTTATAGACAATACCGAACGACCCACGTCCAATCCCACAATGATCAGCAAAGTTTTCAGTAGCACTTCTGAGTTCATCGTATTCATATTCACATACATGGTCTACCTTTACATGCCCTGATCCTTCTGAAGTTTCATCATCCTGTCTAAGGTTCTGTCGCAGGTTACGGAAACTTCTTTGGTTATAACCTCCATAACCTTTTCTTTGCTTTTCCCCTCCAAGATTGGCCAGGCTCTGGGCTATCTCAGCTAAGCTAGGCTTCAAGGCTTGATACTCACAGGTGGTGCACTTCAAGGCTAATTCGATGCATTCTTCAATTTCATCTTGGTAATCATCCTCAGATAAGAATGGATCGCTCCGTGCAACAAGATCATTTTTCGTTAAGTCTTGTTCCGCCTATATGACACAATTAATCGTACGTTTGTAAACATACGTGTATCAAATTCAATAATGTGGTTTACCTACGTACTATCCTAAGAGATAAAATATAACAGATATATTATCTGGACATCTTACATCTGCAATTAGTTCAGTGCCAAAAGGATGTAATTTATTTGATGTCTTCAACAGATCAGATGCCATGACCATGAGGACAACGCCAAAGCTCTTCATGTCAATTTCTGGTGACCATTCGTCTTTTGCCTCTCTACAAAATAGTCCCTAGGCATGTATATAAGGAATTGTCATTGACGACAGTGAAAATAATTTGTGATGCACAGAGGACATCCTATATACCACATGCATGGCGACAGGAAAAAGAATGTCATAGAGAAAATCTTGAATCTGACTCTGCAGACACTGTTCAGTTTATGCATTTAATAAACATTAGTCTACAGAAAACAAATGGAACTTACGTGGGCCCAAATCCTGATACATCTTCATCAGGTTGTTTAGAAATACCAAACTCTGCAAGTTTTGGTGTTAGAAACCTAATGGTCTTATCTTCATGAAGCAGTATGTTGTCAACTTTCAAGCCAATCCGAATTCTAACTGCACATTTGAGGTCTTCCAAGTACTGCAAGCCTTCACAAATGCCTGTCAGTATGCCGACTCGCTCTTGCCAATTCATCTGTATACTATATGGCCCTGCTGAACTCAGAACATGGTAAATTTATTTAGAATCATTGAGAGATCGTGAGGACTAAGGACTCAACTCAGATACAAAAAAAATGAGTGAGCTGGTGATATATAAGCTGACATGTCAGTGATAATTACCGAGGAGGCAGTCCTCAAGGGTTTGATAGGGCTGCTGGTGTTCATAGCAAAGAAAAGTTCCATGTTTATCCATGCAGTAGCCCTCTAACTTCAATAAGTTTTTGTGATGGAACGTAGAGAGGGCGTACGCAAAGTTCTTATGATTTTTCTCACCCTTCTTTTCTTTTTGTAGCGTTTGCACAGCTAACACCTTCCCATTATTAAGTACTGCCTGTTGGATCAAAGTAAGGAATTAGTGAGACATGTACCTATAGTCCATTTTTTTTGCTGCAATTAATTTTCGCAACTAGCAAACATAATATTCAAGAGAATAAAGTTAAAAAATCCAGGAGCAACTCCTCCGTTCCACAATAACTGAAGTTCTAGGTTTGTCCTTAGTCAAACAATATTAAGTCTGGCCAAGTTTGTCAAAAAAATAAATCAACCGCTAGCACACCATTTTATTTATATTAGATTCATCATAAATATACTTTCATACTATATAGATTTTACGTTAAAAATGTTGACTCATTTTTCTTATAATTTTGGTCCAACGTAAAAGGTGTTTGACTTAGGACAAACCTAGAATTTACTTTATAAAGGAGGGAGAAAATTATTTCACCTGGAAATAAAGACTAAGCCAATGGATCTGAAAATTTTGATTCTCTCAGAAATTGATTAGGCTGATTAAGAATTAAACATGATCATGATAATTTTATTGTAAATAAATTGTCCAAGGAGTATCTTGATGTTGTTTGTTTCAATGTGTGAAGGCATGATCATGATAATTTTATTGTAAATAAATTGTCCAAGGAGTATCTTGATGTTATTTGTTTCAATGCGTGAAGGCATCGTCTAATTCGAAGCCGAAGTTTCTCCAAACACATACAATCTGACAGTTCGTACACAGGGAATGTAATATATGTCAGATGCTAACACTCAAAAATCCCTAGATACACCAATAAAAATTTGCACTGATTTGCCCCTTTCTGTTAGTTGACCATTCGTTGACTGTCAAGTGGCTATTGAAAGAGATTTTTTTCCCTTGGCCATACCTTGTGGTGACCTTTCCCAAACGATGTACTCATACGGGATAAATTTTAATCCAGATTTAAGCATTTATAACAGAAAAATCCATGATATCAGCATGATAGCACAAAAAAAGTTAACAGTTTGAGCTGCCACCGCTGCCAATGGCTCGCCGGCTGCTAGCGCCACCATGGGTCTTCCTTCTGAGCTCTCCGCCCCCGGCGGCGGATAGTAGTGACAGCAGCGGCCGCCGCCTGCAAAGGAAAGGGTCCCACGACGTCGCCTCGTAGCGGGGAGAGAGCGAGCGCGGGGAAGCTGCGCGCGGTCGGGAAATCAACGGGCTATGGGTCTGGATGTCACGTTCTTTTTTTTTTGGACCAAATAGTATATTTGTCATTATGCAAAAATCGGATAAGGTTTTAATACTGCCTGGTCAACGCCTAGTCAACTGACCGTTTTGATACTCCCTCTCCGTTTTGTATACTCCATTCACACCGTTAAGAACAATCTTTGAGCACTAATTTAGTCAACAAAAGTTAAATTTATCTCGCAAAATTATAATTAAAAACTTATTTTCAATATAAATCGAATGGTATAAATTTTGTTACATATAATATATTTTTTTGACTAAATTTACTGGTCACACTTTCTCTTAAAATTTGTTCTCTCTTAAAATGTGTGTGTGCCTTATGAACTGTGATGGAGAGAGTACAAGGCCACTATACGAAATTTCAGATACCAAAAACATGTATCATAATTAATTGTGTGAAAAGTTTCTCATGTTCCAAGCTAAGCATGTTGCATGTGGTGCTTCTTTGTCTATGAGGTCTATACCAACGCAAGTTTTTTGTCGTAATTTCATAGGCATTTTGCTTAGGTGACCTGCTACTTAATGAAGAGAGAGTATAAGGCTCCAACCGTTCGGATTTAGTCTACATTCTAGCCCTAAAATTTGTTTGGAATTAGTCTACATTCTAGGTGGGTCCCACCTCAATAATTAAGTGGGAGAAGGTTTAAACACCATGCATGTACCGGTTTATTATTTCCCATGCATGGATTGCATTAACTAAGCTTTGTTTAACCAATGGATGCTTTGTATATCGTGAGACCATAATTGTGTTGCATGGTGGAGTGTGCAAAAGTAGTACTAATAAATGTTAGGATAATTTGTCTGAAATTTTCCAAAATGTAGACTAAATCCGAACGAAGGGAGTAGCTTCGCTAAGATACAACCTTTGCACGTGGCCATAAATAAAAAATGGTTCTAACCCAATCATACATATGCATTAGACCAAAACCATTAAATGTAATTGGAAGATACACATGGGAATGGGCACACTTTTTCAGTAGGAAAACTTCAAAATCTCAGGAAGCTGTTACACGTTGGATACCCCTCAAAGGAATTGGTTTAAAATAAATATAGACGGAGCATTCCATGCTGATACAGGTCGAGGAGGTTGGGGATGCATTGCTCGCGATCATAACAGCTATGCTATCTTCGCGGGTGCAGGTTCTATATCCAATGCAGGGTCAGCTCTTGAAACTGAAGCTATAGCTCTCCTCGAGTCTGTCAAGATCGCCGAGGACCTAGGAGTGGGGCGACCTGCTTTGTCACTGACTGCCAAGTCTTGCAACGAGCTGTCACCTCGGTGGCGTATGATTCAGCACCTCATGGAGTTTTGTTCAGGGAAATCAAATTCCGGCTGCGGTTGAACTTTACGGAGTTTTTGAAAGGACCTGCAATGTTCCTGCTCATGTCCTAGCAGCAAAAGGTGCAGCTGAACCAATGGGTTACAAGCATGTTTGGCTAGAGAATTTCCCAAGTGATGTAACCAAAACGTACGGCGATTCTGCCGTTGTGTGTTAGTGGAATGCCAGTGTTCCATATAAAAAAAACCATTAAATGTATAAATAATGCATTATACAGAGTACTAGTTGTATTTAAATTATTTAATGGTCCTATGATATCGTTCTAAGACTACTCATAGTGGGAAGTAACATTGAATGGTGACATAGCTATGTTACTACCCTATGTTACTATCTCCATAGTAGGTAGTAACTTATTTGTGGTGTCATGCATGATAGCATTTATTAGCTTGTAGACTCATTTTGCCTTGAGGTGTGTGATGTTACCACCCTTTGGAGTAACTACCTATGTTACTCTATTTGTCTCTCTCCACATTAATTAGCTGCCACATCATCTTTTTTCCTTAGGTGGCATGTATGTTACTACCTATGTTACTCCCAGTATGGGTAGTCTAAGAGATGATTCATTGGCACATGCCTGAATGCATGCAGCATTCACATTAATTAGCATCATATTACGATGTAGAAATCTATTTAATACTTTCTTCACATCTAATTATAAGACGTTCTGCTACATGCATTTCTGCATGACCAGCGTCTTATAATCTGTTACGGGTAAAGAGTACATCTTGGAAAGAGACATTGGTCTTGTATAGAAGAAAAATGGCTTTAATATCATACATCTTGGGAAGTATATTTGATAGTGGTCGTGTATAAAAAAAATAGAGGGAGTATATTTTCTCCATTGCAAAACTATATTAGATATATTCGAGCACTCCAAAACGTATTATATTTGGGTATAGAGATAGTAATAGTATTTAGATATTGTGGCGAGTTTTGATGTTTCTTTGATTCGTAGAATCTTCAAAAGGAAACGATGATTTAGAATTCCACGTGATTGAAAAATTCACATCATAGAGTATTTGAAATCAAAGGAGAAAAAAGGATAAGTTCCAAAAGGAGGTTCAGCTGGAATAATTTTTCTCCAAATCATAGTGCAACACAATCATTAGGAAATAAATTCTAGAACCAAACCACATTGTAGGAAAATTTTGAGGGATCCGAATTCTCCAAAAAAATATACTATCCAATTCTTGTTAGTTGGTGGATATGAAAGTTCATCCTTCCAAGGAAAGAAACAAAGGGGGCAACCTTCTGTAAAACCTATTGCAAGTATAAAGCGTTTGTACAGTTGGACAATATGTGGGGTTGTTGTGTTAGAAAGAGTCAGCATCCTAATATGTGGCTTACCAAGAGACCAGATCACGGTGGAGAGAGGGAAGGGATAAACCCTAGACGGGGTCTCTTCGCACCATCCTATCTGTCGTGGTGGGATCACGGCAGATGCCATGGGTATGGCTAAGATGGGGCCGAATGGTCGTTGGGGGAATCCGGGGAGGGTTTATGCACTCGAGAAGTGCACACGCAAGAACACACAAGAACACGAACGAGAAACCAAGAAAGCAAGAACACAAAGCACACCACGATGTACCCTGCTTCGGGGCCCTCTTGCGGAGGTAACACCCCTACTGCAGCACTATCCTAGTCAGTGTATAGCTCAAAGTGACATGTACAAGCTGCTCCTCGAGCTGTATGATGCTACAATGGTGAGAACTTGAGGTAAAAGATGGAGCTACACGGGAGGAAGCAGGCACTCCTAGCTAGATCCGAGGTGTTTCCGGGTGTTCCGAGGTTCCTTTCTCTCTTTTCTCTCTCTATTTATCGATCAGTCCGTCGGGCCTCAAGCAGGAGGGGGTGAAGCCCTCTATATAGGCCAACCGGGTTACCGTTGTGCCCCTCGCTGAACACTGTAGCCATGCCTCTGCTTTGGTCATCATTGTACTCCTGTCAGGGACAAGACATGTCCTGCCCATCCCCTGCATCACCACAGTAGAGCTAGCATGTCTCCTCTGACAGAGACAGGACATAGCCACGCCGTGCTACCTCGTAGCCTTTTCCCCGGATCTCACGCGGTCAGCGATCAGAGGCGTGCAGCCCCGCCGAACCCGGGGCACGCCTCTGCCATGCTCCGTGATAGACGCTTCCGTGTCAGGCGTGAAGTGACAGGAGCATTGACTCCTGCCCGAGCTACGGCCTCCTGCCGTGTTTAGCCCGGGTCCTGCGCTTATGATCTTTTACCAGGTCGGACCTCACTTCCTTCCAATAGCATCTCCTGTACTCACAGCACAAACCATAGCACCGAGGTATTAGGTCGGCTGACCATAGCTCGGATAGTGAACCTCGGCCCATGCCAACGGGAAACCTCGGACCCCTCTGGGCCAAGATAGGTCGGCCTTTATATTCTTCAGGCAAAAGTAAAGCTCGGATACACTCAGGCCCAAACAGGTCGGCCCTTTCCGTACCTTGGCATATCTTTAAACTCATCTTCATGCCAAGCCTTGACCCTACCCGGGGGTAGCCCCCCGACATTAGTCCCCGAAGCTGGTGCGGTCCTACGACCTCGGATGGAGGGCCGTAGCAGGTTCAAAAATAACCAAGGCACCACCTCTAAACCGACCTCCAACATAGCTCCGCCGAGGTACTTCCCACAGACCTTAATCTCATCCGAGGTTGATCTGCAATATGAACTTTCCGAGCTATGTGACTTAGCACAATCTTGCCTCGAGATTTTCCGAGGCACGTGGGGCAGAATCTCTGCCCGGACCTCGAAGCCCGGACCTCTGAAAGACAGGTCCTGACCACACGCCGCCCTCGTCAGTCGGACCCACCAAACAGCGCACCTGCGCACTCAAGTGCGAGACCAACTTGACTGCCCGCGACTCCTCGATTCTCGCGCTGACCGGCACAGGAAATCCGAGGCTGGCGGTTGCCACTCTGCGGCCCACGATGTGGCCGATCGTGCGGCCACCAACCGCGCAACCGCTTCTCCGCCCGCACACGATCCCACGATCCCACGCTCCCGGTAACCGCGCGGTAGTGCGCAGTTATCGCACGCCGTTACTGCTCGCCGCTTATAAATATGGGCCCCAGGGCAGGACTTCGTCTTCTTCTTCCTCCATCGCACACCGCTCCGTGCCACTGCCTCCGTCGCCGCCGTCGAGCACCTTGCCGCACCGGAGTACGCGCCGCCGTTCTGCAACACCGTCTCGCACCGCCGTCAAACGCCTCGCCGCACCGGAGCACGCGCGCTGCGCTTGGCGCCATCGACTCGCCGCCGATCCCTCGCGTTCCTCCACGGTGAGTTCCTTGCTTCCCCTCCATTGCCGTGGATGAGTTCATCCTCCGATGAACTCGAGGATCCTGATGAACCCTAAGATTCTGATGAACTAGATGATCCCCTCGAGCCCTTTTAGCACATTTTAGATCTTGCTTAGATTTGCACAAGACGCATCCGTAGCACTGTCCTTTTAGTTTTGCCCCTGGATGAACTTGATTTTATTTCCCTTTTTGGCTCACCGGTAGATCTTTGCTAACATCTCGCCACGGTAGAAACATGTTTCCCGCCCAAAATACTTTAGCTCGGCTGTTTTGACTGATCCGAGGTATTTTACCCCGGCTATCCTGAACTGTCCGAGTTACTTACCCCGGTTGAACCTCCCTCTTCTGCAGGAAAGCGTCAACATGTATTCTGCCTCGGATCCCGCCGAGGAAGGAGCACAGGAAATCCGAGGTAGCTGGGAGGGATCCGACGTCACGGAGGTCGACATCAAATGGCTCCGAGATTCACGGCGGATCCCGGCTAACCTCATCTGCAGGTTCCGAAGAAAGAAGACATCGAACCCGAGGTGGAATCCGGGGAGAGGGTCGTGTTCCTGGACCACTTTGAGCGTGGCTTCGGGCTCCCGGCCGGGAAGTTCTTCCGGGAATTCTTGGACAAATTCGGGCTACAACCACACCACCTGCCCGCCAATGCCATCCTCCAACTTTCGGCCTACGCACCTTTTCCGAGGGTTACCTCGGATTATGGCCAAGCATCGAGTCCTGGGCCAAGTACTTCCAGCTGAAGAAGCAAAGTGTCCCGAACAAGAAGGTCGTGGACAAGGAGATGACTGCTTGTGGGGCGGCCTCGATTTCACCTCGGCGCCAATCTGAGTTTCCTCGGATTCAGGGCCTGGACTCCTGCCGCAAATGGCAACGCTCCTTCTTCTACGTGAAGAACCCGGGTGCCGAAGACCTCATCAACTTGCCGGAGTTCACCATTGGAACCCCCACTGCCCAACTCAACTGGGATTATGAGCCTGCACCCGACGCTCCCGAGGTTCTTCTGATCCACCAGACCATGATGTCACTCCAGGGGAAAAGCTGGGGAGCAGATGACATCTTGCGTACCATGATCACCCGCCGGGTTAGTCCTTTACAAGAGCGGGCCCACAAGATCTGCCATATGAGTGGCCGCTACGACCCCACTCGGCACAGCACCTTTGAACTTGATGACTCCGAGGTGAAGAGGCGCATCCGGGCCATCGCCAAGACCACCATGCCCGACAAGTGGAAATGGGGTGTCAAGCCCTATGACCGAGATCACCTCCAGCTCAAGTAAGTGTACTTTACCCGACGCAAAATATTCCTCGGTTTCATTTTCACCCCGGCCTTGCATGGATTCTTGTGCTAACTCGGTTTTACCTTGCCACCTCTGCAGAAGTTCACTCGACAGGAAATCGAGGATGGCCCCCTTTCTTCTAAGGAGTGGACTCCCGACCTGCCTGTCCCGGAAGCCGCCGAGGTTGAAGATCCGGACAATGAGGATCACCTCCCCATTCCCAAGGCCACCTCGGGTAAGACTCGTGGTTTCACCTCGCACCGCCCACCAGTTCGATCGTCTATCCAGGATTGGCCCGATGATGACGATGATGATTGCCAAATCCTGGAACCTGTCAACGTTATTCCCATCTCATATGCTCCTCCAACATATAAGAACTTTCATCCAGCGTCTGCAGCTTCCCGGAAGCGCTCAGGACCTGGTACCTCGGATGCCGAGGCTTCCAAGACCTCGGAGACTGCGGCGCCCAAAGCCAAGCGTGCCAAGAAGACCTCGGGAGGCACAAGAAGCGAGGCCCGTGGAGGAGGATGCGTAAGTCACCTTGCTCCTTTTTACCTTTCACGCTGTTCCGAGGTTAAGTTTTCATTCTAACTTAATCTTTTCTTTTTCTTTTCGTCTAGCCCGGCTCGGCAGATCAAACAGAGCCACAGCTCGATACACTCACCACTGCCTCCAGTGGTTGAAGCTCAGACAACCGAGGTCGAGGTTAACCTCGGCAGCCCCGCCAGAGCCTCTCCTCCAGAACGGTCCATTGACCTCACCAGCCCGGAGAAGACCATCTCCTCCCCGGCGCGGTCTCCTCCGCCGAACTTCCACCGCCGAGCTCTGACTCCGGCCTGGGGCACTCTGCTCCCCGCCGAGATCAGACTCCTCCGCCTCCTCAGAAGGATGCGGAGACAGATCGCGCCAAGACTCCGGCTAAGACCGTGCAGGAGCCTCGGCTCTCCCCCAAGTCTCAAGCTGCGCGCAACCAGCAGCAACAGCAGCAGAAGAAGCAGAAGAAGCAGAAGAAAGATTCAGCTCCAGTTGTTGAGCCCCCCAAACAGCCACAGCAAACTCCAATGCCGCCACCCCACCGGGCCCCAAGGCTGCGAGCACCCAACTAGTGCCGCACGCTGCCGCGCCGAAGTCCACCTGACCAAGACCGCGCCCTCGAGCTCTCAGGTCGCCACCTCCCGAGCTCTTTCGCTGCTACCATCCAGCCGAACATCAGCAGCTGGGAGGTCGGGCAACTCCGGACCAAGAGCGGGAACAGCTTAGGCTCGGAGAAGCACTACGATATGGACTGGAACTCGGCTGACACTGCCGAGGTCTCCTCCAACCCGAGCTCTGAGCATCAGTTGGACCTAGCGCCGTGCTCCAATCTATCTACAACATGCAGACTGCGGTCCTTGATGCAGCAAGAAGGCCTCGGTAAGTTTCTTTACGCAACTCTCTTTCTTCCTTTGAAACCAAATGACAAACATACACTATTCCCAGTCCCCGAGATTCGGGTTGAGCAATTGACACTCCACCGAGTTAAAATTGCTCGGCTTGAATCTCAAAAACTTGTCATTTCTCCCATGCTGAGTCCCCGAGGCCAATGCCAAGTCCCCGGGACTCAATTGGGCCTCGGGTGCTAGAAATACCTCGGATTTCTCCGAACTGATCTCTCTATTTTTTCAGGAGTGCAACAATGCTCGGACAAGATCTTCAAGAACCTCCTGCTGGATCACAACAGATTGAAGAAGTCTCACCGGACTCTTCTATCCGCAAGGAGCAGAGCGACAAAGATTACGCCTCCAAGTTGAAGACAGCCGAGGATGAAATAGCTCGGCTGCAACAAGAGCTGAACCGGGCTAACGAAGCCAAAACTGCTGTGGAGGACGCTATGAAGGTCAAGGACCAGGCCGCCGAACAGCAGCAAGAGCTTGCCAAGACCCTGGAGAGCCGCGCCACCTCGGCCGAAGCCGAACTTACGCCCTCCGAGCTATCTCGAAAAGCTGGTTGTCCGAGCTCGCTCGGATTAATCACCAAATGGACAGTAAGTTTCTTTTCCCCTTTTCCTTATTTTCTGCCGACCTACACCCCGTGCCACCGTATGCCTTATTTCAGCGACAGCCTTTTTGTCTTCTTCAGAGAACTTCGAGCACTCCAAGGACAAGGCTATCCGCGAAGTTCAAGCAGCTCGGGCAAAGAGGGCTGAGACAGAAACCCTCAGCGAAAGCTGGGATATCCAGGACCACCTTGTTGCCCTTAACGCTCGGATCAGGCCGCTCCGGGCCATTGGAACCAAGCTGGTTGATGCTGCCATCGAGGTCCACCGTGCCCTCTGGCCCAAGGTCAAGACTCCCACTTGCATTGACGAGCTCGCCACGAAGCTGAAAGGAGCCGAGGCTAGACTTCGGGAGTGGAGATGCTCATCAGCTCGGGCTGGAGCGGACAAGGCCCTGGTGTTCGTGCTGTCCTGGTATGAAGATGTTGAGATCCACACGGTTACCTCCCTGCGCAGGGGCTCTCCTTGGAACTCCACCCCTGATGGCATTGCGAAACGCCAAGCAGCAGCCGACCGCTTTGCTAGTTATGCAAACACCCGGACCTTTGATGACGGGCGCCTCTACTCTGAGGATGAAGAGAGCTCGGACGAGGAAGCGAGTCCGGTGAAGAAAGTTCTGACGGCGAGGAAATTGACTTTGACGAGCCTGAGAGCTCCAAGGGCAAGGCCGGCAAAACAACCGAGGTGGCTGAAGGCTCTGATGATGACTTCAGCTTCGACGAACCTCCGAACTCCAAGGGCAAGTCCGGCAAAGCCGTAGCCACCGAGGTGATCTCCCCCGACGTGACGGACACCCGGCATCCACTCCAACAACCGAGGTTGCTTCCGCGACCGAGGTGGTTCCTGCGCCCGAGGTTGTTCCTGCGCCCGAGGCTCCTGCGCCCGAGGTTCCTGCGCCCGAGGCTCCTTCTTCCGAGGCCTGAACTTGTCTCAACAAAACATTAAATCCCCGGTATGCCGGGTGCAGATGTAACAGACCTTAAGTAGTTTGCCTTGCTACCAGTACTATTATCTTGCTATCCGAACCATGCTTTTCTAAGAACTTTATGCCGAACCCTTTTGGAACGAGTCCCCGAGTTCACTTTCGTGTTTACTATACTGGCATTCTTTGCTCTTGTCTACCATTTTGGCGTTCGACAGTCGAGTCACAAGATTGTTGTTTATAGCATACAGTACTTAGCAAATCTCGAGGTGTGTTTCAAAATCATCCGACATAAACGAAAGGTAAAGACAGGGGTTAGTAAACGACACATGCCGAACTATATTTTTGGACCGAGTCCCCGAGTCCATTTTCATGTCTCCCACGTTTTTTCATCTTTGCTCTTGACTACCATTTGGCGTGCCAGTCGAGTCACAAGATTAGTTACATAGCACACATTACTTGAAGTTTGAGACGAGGTTCAAAATAGTTCGGCATATGAACGAAATTGACAAACAGAAATAAAACACAAGCACAAGAGCGAGGCAGTCCCCGAGCTTCAACCTCGGAGTGCCGACATTTCATTAAGGATTAACCGAGGTACATACATTGCGCCTTTCATGAGTAGAAAGGTCGGAGTAGAGCTATATTCCATGGTCGCCTGACCTCTGATCCGGGGTTGTCCAGCCCATCTTCCCTTGGTTCCTGCGCATCTATTAGATAGTACGAATCATTGAGCAGAGCTCGGCTCACAATGAACGGTCCCTCCCATGGAGGTGACAACTTGTGCCGACCTTTCTTGCGCTGCACCAGCCTCAGCACCAAATCTCCCTCGTGAAACACACGAGGGTTGACACTCCGGCTATGATAACGTCGGAGACCTTGCTGGTATATTGCTGACCGAGATGAGGCCAATTCTCTAGCTTCCTCAAGCAGATCTACTGCATCCTCCCGAGCCTCTTTTGCCTCGGCTTCAGTGTACATTGCCACTCTGGGCGCATCATATTCGATGTCAGTGGGTAGCATAGCTTCTGCCCCATAGACCATAAAAAATGGCGTATAGCCAGTTGATCGATTTGGCGTGGTCCTTAGACCCCACAGTACTGCTGGTATCTCATCTATCCAACACCCCGGTTTTCAGCAGTGGTTCAATGAGCCGAGCCTTGATGCCGGCCAACACTAGAGCATTTGATCTTTCCACTTGTCCATTAGACTCCGGGTGTGCCACCGAGGCTATGTCCAGCCGGATTCCCTTGTTCATGCAAAACCGAGCAAATTCTCCAACAGCAAAGTTCGTGCCGTTGTCCGAGATAATGCTATGGGGGTACCCATATCGCAGAATGATCTCCTTCAAAAAAGTCACTGCTGAATGACCATCCAACTTCCGGATTGGTTTCACCTCGATCCACTTGGTGAACTTGTCCACCATCACCAGTATGTGCGTCATGTTACCTCGGGCTGGTTTGAACTCTCCCACCATATCCAAACACCATACCGCAAACGGCCAAGTGATAGGAATTGTTTTGAGCGCCGAGGCTGGCATATGCGTTTGCTTGGCAAACCTTTGGCATCCTTCACATCTCCGGACTATGGCCTCTGCATCAGCAAGAGCAGTGGGCCAATAGAACCCATGCCTGAACACCTTGGCCACCAGAGCTCTTGTGCTGCAATGATGACCACACTCTCCTTGGTGGATCTCCAAAAGCATCTCCTTGCCTTCAGCTGGCTCGACACACCGTTGCAACACCTCGGTTACGCTTCTTTTATAGAGCTCCTTGTTGATGATGGTGTACGCCTTTGCCCTCCTTTGGATTCTCCTAGCCTCGGTTGTGTCACTTGGCAAGCTTCCCTCCGTTATGAACTTCATGATTTGCTCCGCCCACTCCGGCACTGGGTGCAAAGGAAAAAATTCTCGTCCACCTCCATTGGTTCGGCCACCATAATCTCCTCCATTATTTCCTCCACCATCCTGCGACCAGTCCCCGAGTCTGATGAGCAGTCCCCGAGGTTCGGTGCGCAGTCCCCGAGCTCTGCCACGCAGTCCCCGGGTCCGACCAAACGCACCCGACGTCTACCTCCATTGGAACAGGTCCGGGCTCTTGCTCCGCCGGGATGAAAATAGATTCGGATTCAGGAGAAGGTTTGATTGAAGGAGTTCTCAAGTGATTCAGGGCTACCCCTGGTGGTACTGCCTCTTTCGATGAACCGAGCTTTGACAACACGTCGGCAGCATCATTTTCTGCCGAGGTATATGCCTGTATCACACCCTTCAAAGAACCCGGATATCTTTTGCACATGGAACCGATATAACGCCATGTTGGCATCCAGAGCATCCCAAGTTCCAGAAGATTGTTGCACCACCAGGTCGGAATCGCCGAAGCACTCTACACGCCGGATACCGATCTCCTTCGCCACATTGAGGCCATGGATTAAGGCCTCATACTCCGCCACATTGTTTGATGCTGAGAAATGAATCTGCAGCACGTATTTCAGCTGATCTCGCTTCGGCGAGGTGAGGACTATTCCAGCCCCCAGCCCGATCTTTGTCTTGGACCCATCAAAATGCATTTTCCAATAATTATAGTCCGGCCTGGGTGGCTCATACTGCATCTCGGCCCAATCACAAAAGAAGTCCGGCAACGCCTGGGATTTAATTGCATCTCTTCTCTCATAATGTGGTGCATATGGAGACACCTCAATCGCCCATTTGGCAACTCGGCCAGTTGCATCTTTGCACCCGATGATCTCCGAGATTGGAGCTTCGCACACCACCGTCATGGGATGCTCCTGGAAATAATGCTTCAACTTCTTGACCGCCAGGTAGACACCATACGTCATCTTCTGGTAGTGAGGGTAATTCTGCTTCGAGGTAGAGATCACCTCGCTCAAGTAATACACCGGTCTCTGCACCGACCTGCCACCTTCTTCGCGCTCCACCACCACTGCCACACTTACAACTCGGTTTGTGGCCGCAATGTAAAGTAACATCGGCTCATTGTGCAATGGTGACGCCAACACCGGGGCAGTGGACAACATCTTTTTAGCTCATTGAACGCCACGTCGGCCTGCGGGGTCCATGTAAACCCGGTACTTTTCTTCATGAGCTGGTACAAAGGTAAGGCTTTTTCTCTCCACCGACTACAAATCGGCTCAACGAGGCTAGGCACCCTGTGAATTTCTGCACATCTTTCAAACACTTCGGTAACTTCATGTTCTCAATAGCTCGGATCTTGGCCGGGTTAACCTCGATACCTCGGCTAGACACCAGGAATCCGAGCAACTTTCCAGCCGGGACACCAAAGGTGCACTTGTCCGGGTTAAGCTTCAACCGATATTTTCTCAAATTCACAAATGTCTCCTCGAGATCCTCGAGGAGAGTACGTTTCTCCTTAGTTTTGATGACGATATCATCGACATACACTTGCACATTTTTGCCCATTTGAGAGTGCAGGCATTTCTGCATACACCTCTGATAAGTTGCCCCGGCATTTCTCAGACCAAAACACATGACACGATAGCAATACGCCCCATACGGGGTAATAAAAGCAGTCTTTATTTGATCCTTCGGGTTCAGTGGTATCTGGTGAAAACCAGAGTACGCATCGATAAAAGACAACAGTTCACAACCAGCAGTGGAATCAATCACTTGATCAATCCGAGGTAATGGAAATGGATCTTTCGGGCACGCCTTGTTGAGGTTAGTGAAGTCAATGCACATGCGCCACACCTTGACCACGGCTGGCTCGTCTTTCTTCTTTTCCACCAAGACCGGATTGGATATCCAGTCCGGATGCAGCACCTCCATAATGAACCCGGCTGCAAGCAACTTAGCCAGCTCGTCCAGCACCACTTGTCTTCGGTCGTCTGAGAGACGACGGGTCGGTTGCCTCACCGGTTTCACCTCGGCCTGACAAATAAAGAGTGCTCTGCCAACTCCCTCGGAACACCAGGCAGGTCCTTAGCCGACCATGCAAAGATATCCCGATTCTCACGGAGGAAGTGACAGAGCTCGCTTTCCTATTTCTCGCCCAGCCCGGTCCCAATGATGGCCATGCTCTGGGTGCTCCGGGTCAATGGGGATCTTCTTGGTCTCCTTGGGCACCTCAAATGCTGCAGTTGAGTCCGGGCTCATCAGTCCGGACAGCCGAGCTGTGTTGACTGCGCCATTGCCACCACTTGATGCAGCTTCTTCTTCTCAGCTGCGATCACCAAAGACTCGGCCAGATTAGACCCCGCCGAGGCACACTGAATGGCTCGCTTGTAGTCACCCGAGATGGATATGATCCCATTAGGCCCTGGCATTTTCATCTTCAGGTATGCAACATGGGTGGAAATCATGAACTTGGCCAGAGCCGGCCTTCCAAGCAATGCATGGTATGCACTCTCCAAGTCCACCACCTCGAACTCGATACTCTCAACTCGGCAGTTATCCTTGGTTCCAAATGCTACATCCACCCATATCTTGCCCATGGGTGCACAGGAAACGCCAGGCACAATCCCATGAAAAGTACAACTGCTTGGCATCAACTGATTTGGCGATATGCCCAATTTCACCATTGTGTCTCGGTACATGATGTTGATGGCACTGCCATTGTCCACCAGAACTCGGGTAAACCTCACATTGTTAGTAGGCCCACACAACGTCGGATCTACCACCAGGGCATACTTTCCAGGGCTCGGCATGATCCGAGGTGTGTCTTTCCTGCTCCAAGTGATCTCCTGCTCAGACCAGTTCATATAGGTCGGCACCACCGGCATTACTGCATTCACCTCCATGGCACGCCTCTGCACACTCTTCTTGTCAGTTGGCTCGGTCACAAAGACCACATAGCTCGCATGAGCCTCTCTATAGTCATTTCCGGGGTATTCATACTGCTGACTTGGTCCGGCACCATTGTTGTTATTACCTCGGACATTCACAACATTCACGGGCCTTGCTGCTGCAGGCCTCGGAGGAGGTGCAGTGGTTATCGGGGTAACATTTGCTCCGGACAGATTTGGGTTACCTCGGCTGAAATCTCTGAGGTGGTCCTCTGTTTCCTCCGGCCTTCGCCCCTTCTTCCTGATTCTGCGGTTCCAGCTGCACTGCCGGGTTGAATGGTTGGCTGGCTTGCGCGGGTCGGTCGTATGGTAACAGCAAGGACCATCTATCATTGATTCATAAGTCAAGGGTGGCTCCGGGTTCGGACTAAATGCCGGACCATTGATTTTCGGCCTCTGGACACCTCCAGCTCCGGGCTGATCCGGGTTCACCGCTGCAACTTGGTTCGAGGTGTATGGGTAGTCCGGCTCCCTCCTCTTTGTCCGAACTCTTGGCGGTCATTACACCTTGGTCCGAGCCGGTTGTTTATTGGCTCCCTCCTTCTGTTACGTGCCACTGCCTCTGCTGCTGGCTGCATCGGATCACCCAGAGCATAAGAATCTGCAATCCGGATTGTTTCTGCTAGGGATTTCGGCATATCTCTTTGGAGCCTCTGCCACAGCATGCTGCCATGTCGACAACCATCTGCAAACCAGGAAATGGCCTGTGCCTCTACAACTCCTTCACAGGAATTCCGAACATTGCTCCACCGAGTTAAGAATTCTCGGTCAGTTTCATGATCATCTTGCTTACATGCTGCCAGGAGCTGAGGTCGGTTTGGCCTCTTGTATGTACTAGCAAAGTTGCTGTTAAACGCCAGCTCCAAGTCTATCCAGGAGTTGATACTATACTCCGGCAAATTATTCAGCCAGATCCGAGCTGGACCTTCCAACATGTGCGGGAGATACCGGACCGCCCATCGGCGATTGCCCCCCGCTATGTGCACCGAGGATACATAATCTGTCAGCCAATCTTGCGGCTTGGTGCTCCCGTTGTATGGCTTGGTGTTCCGACCTAACTGGAACTGAGATACTGGCGGTGGTGGCTCCTTCATGATCCGAGGTCCAAAACACGCCGGACCAGGAGGGCCTTCCTCCTCCAGTTGCTCGGACAAGTAGATTCTATCCAGCTTGTTACGAACATCGCCTGGAGCTAACATCCGACCTCCTATCCGAGGTCCCAACGCCCCATCCACTCTGTGGTATCCAGCTCGCGCCATGGCCGAGTCTCCATCATCATATCGGTCATCGCCTTGACCGACATTCTGAGGTTGCTGAACATACTCCGGCTCTCGCTGATATTGCCCCTGCGGCCGGGTTGTTGCTGATACCTCGGGGGCGGAGGTGGTTTACCTCGGCCAGCCGACGCTGCTTGCCCGCCATTCTGATTTCCCTGACCGGAGTTACCCTTAGCTCGGCTTGCATTACCTGGCCGGGGTTTCCCTTAGCTCGGCTAGCATTGCCCTGGCCCACCTTCTGCTTTGCTGCTAACACCGGATCATACATCTGCAGCTGCTTGTTCTGACCCGAGGTGACACTCCGGGCTCGATCGGCTCCTCCGACGAGTGGAGACGAGGCTTGCCCCTTGGACACCTGACTAACTGGCCTAGCTGAATAAACCATCTCGAATCACCAGCCCCGGCATCTGCGGAGAGCCTCATTCTGCTGGTTAGCTACATACACTAATTCATTGACTCGCTTCTGCTGCGCACGCCATGCATCTCCAGTCAACCCGGATAGCTCGGCCCTGCCTGCCTCGGCAGCTCTGAGGTTCTTAGCAGGGGAACTATATACCGGCCTTCCAGTCGACACGCGACTCTCACTCCTAGCCGAGGTGGTAGGTCGAGCCTCCCTGTTCTCATCATTGAGCCCCTTGCCTCTCTGCCGCACCTCGGCTCCCCTATTGTATCAACTGCTACCGGGGTGAAGCCATTCGCTGCATTGTACTCACGCAGATCTCTATTGAACTCATCTCTAGCTGTCATCATTGCTACAGCCTCCTTTTGCAACAGGACACGCTTTGCCTCTAGGTCGGCCACAGTCACTACATCCACTCCTGGATTTACTGGGTCTGCCAGTGTCTCCACTATCTCTACCAGGGTCGCACCTCGGCCCTGCACCTCGGGGGTACCAGGCAACTCTTTCTCTAGCCTGGGCTTTGCAGATCTCACCTTAGCAACCTCGGCCGCTTGGATTTGCTGGCATCTACTTTGCCAGCGGCATCCGGACCGTCATCATCACCTCCACGCAGCTCTCGGGGCGAGTGATACGCCGACCTAAAGCCGCGAGGAGAGGAGTTTCGTCGTCCACGAGCACCTGCTCCGGGTACTCGCGAACAACCTCGACAGCAACGTATGACGAAGCTGCCAGCATCATGGTGAAGCCATGCTCGGGGAAGGGCTTGCCGGCGAAACACCCCGCGTTGTCGCTGATGAAGGTGAACTCACCGATCTTGGCGATAAGCCCGGAAAGAACACGCTCGCCTGAGCCCGTCCGGATGTAAACTCCCTCCAACGCCTCAATCTGCCCCACGGTGGGCGCCAACTGTCGTGGTGGGATCACGGCAGATGCCATAGGTATGGCTAAGATGGGGCCGAATGGTCGTTGGGGAATCCGGGGAGGGTTTATGCACTCAAGAAGTGCACACGCAAGAACACGCAAGAACACGAACGAGAAACCAAGAAACCAAGAACACAAAGCACACCACGATGTACCCTGCTTCGGGGCCCTCTTGGAGGTAACACCCCTACTGCAGCACTATCCTACTCAGTGTATAGCTCAAAGTGACAAGTACAAGCTGCTCCTCGAGCTGTATGATGATACAATGGTGAGAACTTGAGGTAAAAGATGGAGCTACACGGGAGGAAGAAGGCACTCCGAGCTAGATCCGAGGTGTTTCCGGGGTGTTCCGAGGTTCCTTTCTCTCTTTTCTCTCTGTTATCGATCTCCGTCGGGCCTCAAGCAGGAGGGGGTGAAGCCCACTATATAGGCCAGCCGAGTTACCGTTGTGCCCCTCGCTGAACACTGTAGCCATGCCTCTGCTTGGTCACATTGTACTCCTGTCAGGGACAAGACATGGCCTGCCCATCCCCTGCTCACCAGAACTAGCATGTCTCCTCTGACAGAGACAGGACATAGCCACGCCGAGCTACCTCGTAGCCTTTTCCCCGGATCTCGCGGTCAGCGGTCAGAGACGTGCAGCCCCGCCGAACCCGGGGCACGCCTCTGCCATCCGTGACAGACGCTCCTGTCAGGCGTGAAGTGACAGGAGCATTGACTCCTGCCCGACCTACGGCCTCCTGCCGTGGTTAGCCGGGTCTGCGCTTACCTCTTTTACCAGGTCGGACTCACTTCCTTCCAATAGCTCTCCTGTACTCACATACAAACCATAGCACCGAGGTATTAGGTCGGCTGACCATAGCTCGGACAGTGAACCTCGGCCCAG